>CABFOQ010021901.1:0-13415 GCA_900660455.1 Gephyroberyx darwinii | reverse complement strand
GAGTGAGGAACCCTCTACATGGTTGGAGGGTCAGAGAAAAGTGAAGAAATGTGAAAGGAATAAGGAAAAGCATGCGTGAAGCAAAGGAACACAGGATGGATGGATGGATGGATGGATGGGTAAAAGGAAGGGAGAAAAGACTGAGGGTTGAAAGGAGGATGGAAGCCAGGGTGCATGGAGGAAGGGATCGGGAAGGAATCAGGAAGGAGAGAGGGATGATGGATAGATGAAAGGGAAGAAGGGTGAAAGCAAGAAAAGAAGGGAGAAACGGAAGGATGTTGAAAGTGTTTGAAAAGGAGGAAGAAAGGTTTGAAAACAGGAAGGAAGGAAGGAAGGAAGGGAGGAAGGAAGGAACGAACATGAGGCCACTGTGATGGAGGGATTGTTCCCAAAAAGGAGGTTGAAAGTGTTTGAAAGGGAGGAAGAAAGGTTTGAAAATAGGAAGGAAGGAAAAGTACGAGACTACTGCGATGGAGGGACTGTTCCCAAAAAGTCCTGTATTTATACACACTTATCCTGCCCATCACTGAAGGATACTTAGCAACAACTTGACCTCAAAGTCATGTTTACATGGAAGCCTGCAAAGCGGTGCCAGAGACGGCCTGTACTTGGTCATGTTCATATTCCTTTCCCGGTAAAACAACTGGTGGCCCTTCAAACAGCTGAACGGTTAATTTACTCTGTGTTGGACTCGCGCTTTCTCAGCCGAGGGAAAGCGGTACTAATGTACACAGAGCTGCACTGGTAAGCAGCGAGGAGGGACCGGAACAGAGAGAAGATAATTCTGCCAAACCTCCTGTGAGGCTTACAGGAGGTTTGTCAGTAAACAGTAGCATCAAACACTGTTTCTTTTTCCCCCATACAAATAAAAAAATAAAGAAGTGAAAACAAAGAAAAAAAAAAGGAATAGGATCACCTCATTGTCACGCCGAGATGTTCAGCTCTGAGTGAATGATCTAATAAGCCATTATTCAACACATCCTGTGCTATAAATAGTCATTACTTGTCATGTCCAGGATTTGATACTAAACCCCCTGAGATGAGGCTGTAAAGAATCTGAATGAGGCTCAGAGAGGCATTTTCAATAATACCCTTTCAAACAGCAGGTCCTTATTAGGAGATTTTTTCTCCCAAATTTCTTTTATTATTCCTTCCACTGCTGACGCAGTCGGCAAAGCTAGAATATTCATAATGTTTCTCATATTGTTTCACATCACTCTGAGTTGAGCCGGGCGGTTAATCAAGCGAGCGGTGCGGCTGGAGGAGAGCAGTTTTGCGTGTCGGGGGCCGGTGCTTCACTGGAGGTTCTTGGCTCCTGTTGTCATCTTCATGGGCTATACGCCCACCCGGTGCGGTGACACAATGCAATCACACACCGGTGCAAAAAATTCCCATGTGCAGAAACACACGTCTGCGTGACGCGCAGACGCACAAACGTGGACACGTGCACACACACACACAACTGCTATCCCCTCCTCCAGTTAATTTCCTGTTGTTTGATAAGTCTGCGCCTGGTGGGGGTAGAATAGCAGGGTGAGTAATGAAGGTGGGGGGGGGTGCTAAAATGCACAGGCTGATTGGGATCTTCCCCCAGTGTGAGAAAACGATGATCAGGAGGCGATTGCCTTTCGGGTGGCGCCACTGTCATCATGCATGAATACAATTGCCGACAGTAAAATCTGAAAAACAGCCCATGGGACAGTCTTAATGTATGACGGTGCTGTTGTAGTTTCTGGCTCCACTGTGACGCTGATGCGATAGCAAACATGAATAATGAGTTAAGTGGCCTCTTACATTGGGCGTTCACTCCAGCTTAACCTCCTGAGATCCGAGCTTTTGTTTGGTACGCATTTTTAATTTGGGATTAGTAGAACCTGATAAGGATAAAAAAATAAGCATTGTCTTTGACCAGGAAGTAGTTTGAGAAAAACATTATGTCCTCATATGGGGACGTCCCCATATGAGGACATAGTGTTTTTTTAATGACATCATTGTTCATTGTTACTGTTCAAGTATACAAAAACAAGCAGTTCAAGTTCAAAACATTTCAATGCCTGAACGTGGCTGTTAGGGATGGGATCAGCTAGGGTTAGGGTTCGGCTGTAGAATGACTTGGCTGAGATGCCCGCCATCTTGTTTTTACACTGATTTGCTACCCCACTAGATGGCACAATAAAGTTTCTACGAATGAAGCAGAATGAAGTTTATAAGGTGCAGCAAATCCTATCCTATGGGTTTCATGAAATAATTCATATTTATTCAGAAACGTGTGATTGTTATACAATTTTGCTGTTGTCAGTATGATGCAACACTATCAATACAATAAGAGCTAGGGGAAAAAAAGTACACTGAGAAAAAGGCATAAATGAAATATGGCTATGAGGAAGCAATCACAGTTGCTACCGTGGAACTTTCGGTTTCCTCTGAAAGTTGAAACTTTAAAGAGACTGAGCTTCAAAAGCTAATAGGACTTGTGGACACAAATACAGTGCACCAGAGCGGAACGGCACTTGCTGTCAAAAATAAATTGGGCAGATAAGTTGCATGGATTTTGAAAACAACCACTCCCAACCTAAACCCTTTTATACCCAATCAAATACCTTAGCTACCCCCAGTGCACTGTACACCCCCTTCACCCTGCTTTTTTCATTTCACGCAACACTATCCAAGGTGTTTCTGGAGACTTGCCGAAACATCCGAGCGCAGAGGTCCAATTTTACACACTCTGGACTTTGCTCGTGTGAGTATCGGTTAACTTGAAACGTCTGTCGGGTAAATGACTTGAAACCGAAATGTGGACTTAAATGCGTTATGTACACTGCTCAGCATCACAGTAACTGACACAGGCAAAAATTGGCATTGACAGACACACACACACACACACACACACACACACAAATGATGCGGGGCCGCTTTCTTTCAGCCTTAAGTGGCAGGCATCCCATAGTGTGCAAGTACCCTTTCCCCCCATGGGTTAAGTGCCAGTGGAGTGAAGAGGAAAGTGTTTTCTCCTCACCATCTTTTTACACCCAGTGAGACCTAAAAATGTTTAAGTACTTAATCCCAATTAATCTTGAGTTTTACGGAAATCCTTTATTACTCTACTGAATTAGTTTAGTGGTCTTAATCCCCCTGACAATGAAGACGCCACATTTGCGCACATGCACATATACACACGGTATGTAGTCATGCTCACACACTATGTGCTGTACACACACACACCGTTGCTGAAGAGTAAGTGATTACATGTTACTGGATTACTGTAATCTGATTTATAGTAATGGCAGACTCAAACATCTGAAATAATGAGGAAGGTTCAAAAGCTAGCTGGTAAATTTAAACACATTTTTTAATTAAATTTATCTTAATAATAGATTAGAGATTTCAGATGCCAAAGTACCAGAAATTATTCTATAGTAACTGATAATAAACAGATTACTGACGTGGATTACATTCACGGTTGCAATTATGCAATTATATGCAGGTAATCTGTAATCTGTCACAGATTGCAGTTTGAAAATAAACTTCCCCACCCTGAAATATGCACACACCACACACACACACACACACACAATTTTCTGCCCTCAATTAAAAATTAACAATTTTGTGTTGGCGCGTACAAATGCAGATGGGGGGGAAATGAATCGCATTATCTCAATTTCAACGCGGCTTAGTTGTCCAAACAAAGACGAGCTTACCCATGCAACGTGGCATGTCTATTTAAGGCTCGTGTGTTTGTCACGTGAAAACCTGCTTTTTTTTAAACACACATTTAACCAGAAAAAGTTTAGCATTTTGTCCCTCGTTGAAATGCTACATACAGTTACACAGTTCCAGTTGGTCGCTGAAGAGCTCTAAGTGTATTGGAGCTGGTGACAGTGTTGTTACAAGCCCACTTCTCTAACCTTGAAGCTACAAAGACAAATTCACTGAGTGAGGACAGAATACAGGTAGGTAGTTTTTAACCAATAAACCATTAAAAGCAACCATTAAAATGCATTTTAAAAACTGTGGTCCTTTGCATCTACAAACTTAGGCATTTGTATCTTAACCCATACTAAAGTGAGGTAGGATCAACTTTAAGCAAGGTATTGTCATACAGTTAACACCATCAATAGACATCAATAGGCATGTTTTTCTCGCGGGCACTTGACTTGATAAGACCTTAACAGAAAAAACAACCCTGAGCCTTGATGAGTCATTCATACACAATTTATACTTCAAAGGGAGTACACTTCTGAGCATTTTCACTCCCACTCGCCACACATACCCATGCGTGTACACACTTCCATACACATGAACTGAAAAAAAAAGACACGCAGAAGCGGGTGTACCAATGAGCCAGCAAATCGCCAGCGTTTTCTTTTCTGTGCTAAACAGGATTTGGTGTCACAGGTAATTTAATGGTACCATAGCAGAGGCACATTGGAAAGATAAGGTCAAATGAAGAGGTAGTTCAGCGCCTCTCAACCGGAGGAGTAGTGTGTCCGCACTGAGCGAACATATTCACCGGGGGTCGAATAATATTAAAACTTGAAGTTGAAGTTCTAATCTAGGATGTCCAGATGTCTTGGTCTGCGCAGTCATGTGATTTGTTGTGATTTGCTTGGTTTGGAAATGCACTTTCGTAACACTCAGGATATTTGCCTTCTGACACCAAGCTGATTATAAACAGGGTCAGTTTTTAAATTAGGGTTAGAAATGCCTCTCCCTCATGGGCACACTTCAAAGGGAAAAAAAAATCCAAGCTGTACTTATTATGATTAGGATTGTTTTTAATGCAATTTCACACATTATTGCTAATGTTGAATATGTTCTGCTTAACCTGCTTTGCCACAGTGGAAGTGTCCTTTATTGTGATATCCCCAAAGATTTTTTTACATGTTTTTATGTGTTTTTCAGATAAAAATATTAATCAAATCACATTTGAGTCATAAACCAAAGGCCTGTAGGCTTCCTGGTGGCTCAGCTGGCATTGGCGCATGACATTGCAACATTATGACTTTTAAATCTGGCCAACAACCACAGATTACACTTGAGGTTTGCAAGCCTATGGTCGCTGCAAATAGGAAAGTAGGACAATTGAGCATATCTCACCCCGTAAGCTATTGCAGCACCACATAAAACGGCAGGCTTAAAGAACTTGTTTTCACATAGAAATTGCAAATCAGGAAACCAACATTCTATCAAGTAATCCCACACCGGCATCATTGCACCGGGCTTATCAAGGCAATGAGACGTTTCTCGGCACCACGTCACTGCACCTCTCCAGTCAAGTAGATAATGGATACACAATCATGGTTCACTAAGTAACAGGAAAACAGAAAGTCCTCTCAGCTCTGGAATACTCCAGACATTACCAAAGACAAGATGAGAAAATAATCGAAGCTTGTGTATGCAAAGCATTATTCAGGGGACTTTGAGAAAAAGAATCGACTTGCCAGATGCATTTGTGAGCCTGATTCTCACTTAAAACTTGCAATATGAATAGAATGATGTGTTTTATGTTTTATGTTTTATGTTTTATGTTGATAGTGTAAAAATGTAGAAATCTTTAGTCTGGTTCAGACATTGATTATAAGTGGGTTTTCAGGTGATGTAAGGTGCCCTCTTGTGGCCACATTGGAGGCCCGCATCTCTTGGGCAATACTGTCTATAGCTATAGCTAACACAGGGAAAAAGCAACTGTTTGTTTAGGTTAACTGGGATGACATTTCTCAACGTGCTCAAGAGCTTTGCAGTCGAGGCAATGGCAAAAGACAAGACAGTAACCTTCATTTGGAAACAAATCTACCACACTAGACCATTCACTTTAAGGTATGACATTACTATATGGATCTAAACCCACAACTTGTTTCTTTCAGACGTCTCGGATGCAATATATTTAGCCATTATTCCAATTCGGCAATAGACCTCCAAGATGGCGCCAGCCATGGTTCTAAGGATATTTCTGATGCAACTTCAGTCTAGCACAAACAGATCCCATCCAAATCACATATGTACAGTTTTAAATTGGTCTGGAATAATGACTTTTCAACGTTAACTGGCGAAAAGACTGGTAGCATCACCATTAGCTTAGCTGTACCTCGTAAGTACCCAAATTGCCCCTGTGTGTGTTTACAGCCACAGAGGGACAGACAGATATCTCAGGAGTAATTACAACATGTACAGTACTGTACAAATGTCAGAGACCACCCTTTCCTTTATTTAATTTCCAGTCAAAACGGTCATTAAGTAATTAAGTTAACATAGAATTAGCCCCAAATTACACAAAAGCCTCCACAACTAAACATAACAAATTTTTTTTTCAGTATTAAGTGTGTCCACCCTTTGCCTTCATTACAGCTTTCATCCTTCACATTCAATGATGTTGAGGTCCGGGCTCTGGGCCGGCCAGTCCGTTGCTCTGAGAACACCGGCAGCTTCTCTGTTCGATAAGTACATCTTGATTTCCTTAGCGGTGCGCTCAGGCTCGTTATCTTGCTGCAGAACAAATTTGTTCCCAATCAAAACGTTTCCCAGAGGGTATCGCATGATGTGTTAAGATTTGCTTGTATTAATCAGCGATGCCTTCAATCAAAAACAAATCAACTCCAGATGTTGTTATACATCCCTTAACTGACCCTCCAGCATGCTTGATGGTTGGAGATATGGTTGCATGAGTCTGACGTTGCGAAAGTCTGTCATTGCTTCGGTGGCGTCCAAAAATCTCAAATTTAGACTCATCAGTCCATAAAACCTTCATCCACATCTCAGGTGTCCAGTTTCGGTGTTCTGGTAATTCAGTAGTAGCTTTTTGACAGCTACACATCATTTCAGACCCATGGCACTGAGTTGTCTTCTCACAGTGGAATCTCTCAAAAGTAGAAGCTTTCAGTACTGTCTATGTGATGGTGATAGTTTTGCTGGTTGCATGCATGGTTTGCATGGTTGTTAGGAGTCCCATTTTCTCTATATTTATAACTCCAGTTTTCGAAACTCCTTTTTTCACTCATCTTCCTTTGATATTCACCTTTTTTCAATTAACAATCTGTACTGAATGGCCGTCGGAAATGGAAATTGAATGAACGAAAGTGTGATCCCTGATTTTTACACAGTACTGTACATTGTACATATAACATTTCTTCTAGACACTTGGCCAATTCTTGCCAGGGACTCAGGCCTCAGCACACATCCATATGACGCAACGGAATGAAGTTTTAAAAAATTGCATGTACAGGTAGGTCCAATCTGAGCTCCTTGGGCATCCTGGAGGTGTCATGACCCCAATTCAATGAGAACACCAGTGATGGAAGGTGCACACTCGACCCCCCTCCAGGAACGTCAAAGCCATTCAAAAGAGCCATACCTCTAGATTACCACACAAGGGATAGTTACATTAGATCCTATTGGTAAATGTTACATTTCTTTGGGGATGACCATCAGGTAAAAAAGGTAGAAAAAATCTAAAATAAGTAAATGACAATAAATCAGCAGACGTATGACCTGGTGCCGTCCTTTGCATCGCAGAACGGGGACTAGACCCAGGTTACTGTACGGTAACTGTCATGTTGTTTACAGCCGAGGCTTTTACCGCACTTTTCTCTTAATCCGTTCTCCTCCTCTCTTGAAAATGCATACAAAGCACTGTCAGTTGCTCACAATAAAACTGCCCCGACTTTCACTTTGATATTGCAAAGGCTGAATCCTTTACCGTCTCTTGTAACCAGAGAGACTCTGATGATGTGGCGGAGCTGTTTGTCTGGACTATAATAAGTCTTTAATGATGTTTATGACTTCTAAAAGCTCTCACCGGGGTGGAACTGAGAAACAGTCTGCGCTTGTAAATAAATGTTATTATGGAGCCGTTCGAGAGGAATTCAGAAGGTGATTTTTGATGGAGTTCATTTACAGGTTGAGGGGGAACACGACACTTGAAAACCCATGGGGGATCAGGCTGCATATGTGTTGCATCAGCATGTAGATAGTGCTTGTATCGTTATTTATATATTTAGCCATAACAGCAAAAATACTTCCCTAATTAGATGCACTGAAACAGCCCATCCAGATTCAAGACTCAATAACTTATTGCTATATCAAAGAAAGCCTTTGTTTTTTTTCTGAGCGCTATCAGGATAAAAACCAGGAAACAAGTTACATATAGTTTGCCATTCCATACAATACCCATGGTAATGTCAAGTAATTTGTTCAAATATAATGACGAAATGAAGAAATTGAAATGCTAAAATGCAATCCAATAAAGCTCATGACTGTGTTGTGCTGTTTCTCACAGCAGTAAAACCCTGTCATACTTCAGCAGCCTCTGCTCTGTTCTGAGTTGATCAAATGCAGCGGTGGTAGTCTTGCACCATCTAGTGGTGACTTTCTGCCATCACAACCTGACTGAATATTGTAGGCCTCGAAAAATGCTCAGCTATTTCATGCACCATTAGCATGCATCAAATACTGACAATAACAAGGATAATTGGATTTTAAATGAACACAGTTCATAATTTGTTCCAGAGATTGATGGGAATTATTGATGTGTGTACTCTCCCACCAGCCCAATATTAATTTACACTCATGTATCATCGCTATTCATCCCCGTACTTGTCCTCAAAACAACCGGGAACCTTTTCTGTTGAATTAAAAAAAAGGCAGACACAATATATCCACAGCAGTAGAGGGTCTCTCTTTTTTAGAGTGGTGTACAGTGGTACCCATTGTGGAAGTCCCCCCACCCTGCATTTATCCTACATTAGGACTGTTAGATTTTCCAAATAGTTCCTCTTGGGGGTTGAGCAACAATTCAACAGCAGTGTAGCAAGCATAGAAAAAAGTGTGACAACTAGCCTGGCAACATTTGTCTGTGTTGAAACAATTCCTTCAGGAGGAGTTCTGATTTGCAGAGGAGGTTGTTTATTTATCAGAAATCTGAAAATCATGGTTTCCTCCTGTAATAGTGAGATTTTAACACAAAATGAAAATATATTTACAGGGGGGTCAGAGTTGATCAATAACTGAATAACTCCTCCCCAGTGGAGGAGGAGAGGGGACCCCAGTAGAGGAGGAGAGGGGGCCCAGCTCTCTCTCCGTGGCTTGTATCCTGGGCCAAACTGTCATCAGTGGCTTTGTGCCCAATGACTTGGGAGATACAGATCTGCCTGCCCAGATGGAACTTGCCCAGTTTGGATCTTTATTGTAATCGGACTTGCAATAAAACAGACTTGTTTGCACTTTGTTACAGTGTAGCCTGCTTTTATTAACAGATTCTGCCAATAAAGACGCCAGCGACCAGGTTGAGGTTCAGGGAGAGAAGTGAGTGCACCATAGCCTTTACACACTGCTACAGCCTTTATATAGTGACATTTTAACAATCTATTAACTGGTGACACATGAAAGAGTAGGCTTATTCTTACTCCCCAATAATGTACGATTTTGGTGACAAACCTATTTACTCAAGATAGGACGAAATTAAGGCTTGTCGAAAAAAGGTTGTTAACCACCCACGCATCACCATGTAATGATAGTGAACGGTTTTTTAAAGTATAGACTACATCCTGAGACAATATCGAGAAAGAAAAATCTCTAAATAAATGCAAATACACCCTTTGACAGTATCCTTTTTTTTGCCAACTCACATTTATCACACTAATCGGACTCAAAAGAGTGTGTATGTGAAGAATGTGTACAGGTACACACATTTGTTTATACATTTGGCCCCTATACTCTGTCTATTCCTGATATAGTACCTCTTCACTAGATGTTTCCGTTGGGTCTCTGCTCTAATTACTCGCTGAGTTTCTATTGTGAAAATGTGACTTTATTTGTGTCCACTGAAAGCTCTGCCAGAGACCTGTTGATTTTGTCATTGTTAAAGACAATAAAAGTCATGGATTACTCAGTGTACCCCTGTAAGACAAACATGATTTTTTATGTGGCAATGATCATAATGATTAATCCTTTTAATCCTGTTTTACAGTGTGATTCGACAGTACCAAAATGTAACCAATTTAAAGATGTATTGTTAACAGTAGCACCGTCATTTATCCAACTTTGAGTGAATATTATTGGTAATAAACCATCACTAATAGAGAAAAAAACACTGCCGTTTCTCAAATCTTCTCACTTATCAGTGGTTCCTTCCTGCATAATGCTCACTATGCACCATATAGTAAGTCTGCTACTTGTGTTTAGTTGTTTAAATATGTCATTTCCCTGGTGTGAAGAACACAAACTTTTCTTTACTCTTCTTTACCCGCCTTTAACCGTCTATCTAACTGTTTGGAAGAAGGGTCACTCCATTTCTGAACTTCTCCGATTTCAGAGTGATTATACAAACATCGTGCAGACTACTGGTAAATTGTTGAACAGATCGATTTGTGTTATTTTTCCTCTGAACACGGACTTCGCTGGGAAGCATAAATCTGCCTTAGTTCAGTGTTTTCCCCTGTGCTCCCCGCTGAGCTGCCACCGTTCCCGCAGGAAAGCAATCCATCTAAATAAGTACTGGATTTAGTCTCGGTGTGTTGTCTTGCTGCACCCCTAACGTGTTCACTCACTGTCCAAATTGTGAAGGCCTACGCACCACGATGCTTTTGAGGCACATCTACTGCTCCACGCGAACCGAGCTGTTGGCGACGCAGACGGTTGCAGCTGTAGACACCGTACAGCAAACAGGACAGAATATGAGCAGCAGACAAGCTACTGTACATTCAATTAGTGATGTCAGAAGGATTGACAGAAAGACAGCGGACAACATTCCTCCTTTAAAGAGGGGAGTTGTACAAGAGCAGTAGGCACTACTAGACATAAATGTCATTTATTTCATTTTTGCTTGTGAAAATCCATCAATTCCTTTTTGGTTTTCTTTCAGGTATTTATGTTAGACTGTAGATAGATAGATAGATAGATAGATAGATCCACACATATCCATGAGAAGATGGCAAGTGAACCATACTTGTTTGTGCTCGAGAAATTCTTCTCCCGACTTCCACTTTCAAATTTCCTGTGCATAACGATTACAAATTGATGATAACACCCACACACCATTTAACATTTTGAAGAATGATAGAAAGAATATTTCCTTTTTGTCCATCCCTCCTCTTCACATTTGTCTCTGATAAGAGCTCAACACTCAAACCCCACAGAAAGGTTTGTTTCTTGGGGAAAGAAAAGCACAGGTAGAGAGAGGGAGAGAGAGATGTTGACTTTTTGATGCGCTATGAGCAGTTTCAAGTGAAAAAGGAGGGGAGGAAGTAAGTAAGTGCAGTATAAAATTGGTATGGGTAAAAAAAGAATCTACACTGAAAAAATGAATAAAAGTAAGCAGGTTCCTATCGACCAAACTACCTAACTTCTTTGTTCTCATCTAAAGATTTCGCCCAAGCATTCCTCAGAGAGAAATAAAGAAACATCATCAACCACTACCTGAGTGTTTTTTTTCCCATCACAATAGTAATGTTTGTGCCCAACCATCATACATCTTATCCAACTCTTGATCCACTAAATATCGGTATCGAGCGCAACAAAGTGTGCTTGTGTGAACGAGATAGAGACAAATGGAAAGCAGTAATGCACTCAAAGTTCTCTTAGATCAGAGCTCTCTCTTGCCCACTCCAGAGTGTGGGAGGAATGGGAGGACAGGAACAGATTGATAATGACTTGTAAGGGAATTGCAAGTACTTCTGCACACCGTGCAAACAGATTCTCCTCAGCTGGAGAGGTTCGGTTTCAGTCGGTGGGAAAATTGTAGTGGGGGGGTGAAGAGGGTCATGGGTATGGAGGAAGAGAATGGTGCTTATAGTCAGAAATGGGCAATAAATACATTTGAAATGGCTTTGGGTGTCAAAACAACTCAGGATGCTCTTGAACTGAATGTGAATGTGATCTTAAGTGGAGTGCAAAATGCAGAGAGATAATTATACTAGTTTCCAATGCAACTTAAATTATTTCAAATTTCTACAAATCAAGTGGTCTTATGTCGCCTTATTTCAAGACACTCACTTTTCTCAAGAAGGTTTGTATGTCTGCGATGACAAAATAAAAAATAAACAAAGATGTTAAGCAAGCCTGGTTCCGGACCGCTATGACTGGAGGGGCTGAGAGGAATGTTGGTTGGGCTTTTATTTTTTTAATAGCATGTTATAGCCATACAGTCGACTAATAACTTAACTTTAACTTTATCAATGTTCAATTATTTCCCAGTATCTATGATGTAATCTCAAATAGAAACAGGAAACTCAAGTTTTGAAAAAGCAGACATTTTTAAAGTCAGAAGCCTATATCATGCTTGACAATAACATCCTGTAACATCCTGACCATGTTTTTCAGTAAATGTAAGAACTTCTTTCTTGAAACCTCCCAGCAGCACTGGAGTCTGCTCTTCTTTCTGTGTTATTGGGGTAAGGAGTGCTTCAGCAACTAGGGGGACTGTGATGCAACGACACCTGCATGGAGGTTTCCAGCACCACCAGAGCGAGGGCCGGCCACTTGCTCGAGGGGGAGCAGCAGAATCGGTTGTGCTAGAAAACTTTGGAATCAGAAATCAGTGCATGAATCACTAACACACACACTTGGGGAGAATGGGGACTGGTGGGTTGTTGCCTAACCTAAGCCCTACCATCGAACAGACCAAATCTGAGACTGATTAAAGCCACACTTCTTGGACACACAATTAATACCTCTTCATAAGAAAGCCTTGTATGCTCACACACATAAAGGGTAAGAAAATCTGCTTAACTTGGCTCAAATTGCAGTAACTTGGAGAAGTTTTGCTCATGGTTAAACCAAATAATAAGGATCTATAAAGAATAATCAGTTATGGGGAAGTTATTTTCCATCACTCCCAAATAGCATCCATAAAAGCATCAAGTTTTGTCTTGAGTTCGGGGATTGCTTAAAGTAGCCCTGGAGGAATCGGCACAATTAAGAAAAGCTCTTCCCCCGAGATGGACAGAAAAAAAAGACATATTTTTAAAGGCCTTCTTCAGAGAAAGACAGATTTGAAGAAAAAGAAAAGAAAAAACTCATTGGAGAGAGAAGTGGAAAAAGGCACTCCTTTGGGAGACAGACCAATCTGAAAAAGATTTCTAGGGAGAGAGACAGTGAAGAGAGAAAGGGCATTGTCGGGGAGAAAAGGGACACAAAGTGGCTGCCGACTGTGCGGCTGTTTGTCGCCGCCTGTAGAAAGCTAGTCCGGACCGACCCTGCCTGGATTGGCACCGCCTTTGTGTGGCCGTGAAGCTCTGTGGGACTGGGGACAACTTGGGACTCTGCTCACGTTCTCCGAACCACTACGGAGGTATTTGATTGCCAGGCGCACACACACACACACACACACACACACACACACACACACACACACACACACATACACACACACACAGATATATACAGTACACACACATATAAACACATACTCACACTCTCTCTCA
>CABFOQ010021898.1:46443-58676 GCA_900660455.1 Gephyroberyx darwinii | reverse complement strand
ACAAAAAATGTCAATGTCTCAATAACTTGTCATGTGCCCTTGAGCATCAATTACAGCTTGACAACGACGTCTCATGCTGTTCACAAGTCGACTTATTGTCTGCTGAGGCATGGCATCCCACTCTTCTTGAAGGGCGGCCCTCAGGTCATTGAGGTTCTGGGGTACAGAGTTACGAGCCTCTACACGGCGACTCAGCTGATCCCATAGGTCTTGGTCTCATGATGTCAAAATGTGAACAGCATGATGAAGAGACTGTTTAAATACCAATTCTAATTGAACCAGGAAATTTATTGGTCGATTCATGGATCAAACACCTGTTGTGAATTTTGCCGTTCAGCTCCTTGTTAGAGAACAGCAAGTTGTGCAAAAAGTACTGAAACATTGAACAGTTGGACATGTGCATTCAAAAGTTTAGAGAAGGTCAAATTAAGTTCACCTGTAAAGGTTATAGTGCATTTTAGGTTCATCCTGAAATTTCCCCCGAAAGCCGAATATCCCTAACTTTTTGTGAGTAGTGTATATTAACTGATATGGCAGATAAAGCGACAGTCAAGGATTATATTGTCCATTAACAGTGTATTGAATGCTACAACCTTTCAATACCCTATCTACCTACCCATGCAAGAGGGGATGTAGTAGACTTGGGGACAGGATGTGTTTGGGTTGTTGGTTACCTTTTAATGTTTAGAAGAGGATGGGCTTCCCAACAGTTTTCTCCTGGACATAGGAGGTGAAGCGTTTGAGGAACTTGGGGTACTCCCTCTTGGCCACGGCCCTGAGGACCGAGGCTGGGGCCCAGCCTCCTGGGTTAACTGCAGTCACACAGAAGAAAATAAGCGTAAAACAACATGGAAATGCTCAAATATGATAGTTGCTCACGCTCAGAAAACGGTTCAGCAGCTTACAGGTTCAGTATCTGGACACTCACACTGTTGTTGTCAGGACATCATGACAAATAATGTTTGGGTATCTGCAGTGGCTGTCAGTAGCACAAGCAATATAAGCAGCAGTCTACAGCGCCCTCTAGTGAGGGGGCCGGGTTGAATGTTTATTTCCCACTCGAATACACTCCCATGACCCTATGGCTGGCTCAGGGGCCCTTCGGCAGCACTACCCTGTCTCTCAGGCCCAATCCCAATGTCCACCCTCACGGACTCACGGACTTTGAGGCGTGTTCCTGTTAAGTGTGCGAGGGTTTAGGGCTGTCCCACTGTCAAATCGTCAAATGCATGAGGGCTCTCTCGGAGACTTTTTGAGCCCTTTATGCACACTTTCCGTAAATCCGCATCTCTGTAGACTTTGCCTGAGGGAATTGCCCACAGTTCATAGCGTTGTGGCGTTGAATACGGGGTTACCAGAGGCAGCCCGGAAGCGTTAAAAAAAAAAAAACGGCAAACAAATGTATGGACAAATGTTTATTTATCAACCATTTATTTTATTTTCTGCGTAATGATGCTGTTTTGACAAAAAACAGTGAATTGATTATTTGCCGATCACCTCTCGTCCACTCTGTAAGACACGAGCCTGGAAGACGTTCAAATCAGGAGTTGGTCCCTTAAATGTCTTGGTCAGAAGAAAGTTAAAAAAAAAAAGTAAAATAAAAATTCCCAAACCCACAATCTTGCGTAACATGTTTTGGTGTCGTCAAGGTAACGCGATATGTCGCAAAGTGCTGTCCCATTCCCATTTATACAATTTGGAGCCCTTGCAGCCTCTCGCACTCAAGCATTTACCAGGTGACGTCATTTAAGTCCATGAGGGTTCAGGGTTTAGGCTTTAGGGGGGACATTGGGATTGGGCCTCAGTCTCCTTGCCCACTGGAGCTCAATGGAGGACGGGCAGCTGTACAGATCCTGACTGACAGTTCAACACACACAGGCACAAGCACACACATTGATAACCAGGTTAATATGGCACAGACAGCCAGATTAAACTGTTATTGAGTCTTCAAAGCATCATGGTCAAAGCCATCAGTTGTATAAAACAAAGAACAGAACAAGAGGAGAAGCTATAGCTAGCTTAGGGCAGAGGTCTGGATAGGAAGTGTAATTTAGGGTGTCCAGGGGTATCATCAGTGCTCTCTGTCGGCTCCATAGTTGCAGGGAAATTTCAGTGGGTTTTATTTGTATGTCATATCAGTTGACAGGCTATTACATTTGGACCTAGACCGAGTAGGCTAGGTAATGGCTCTGGTTAAGGGGCATTTCATTTTGATGTCAACAGTAAGGCCCGACATAATTAGACTGATGATGAAACAGACGCTTTGTGCTGTGATCTCGCCTCGAGCAATGCCAGGACCATTACTGCGTATCTGAGATTGATCAAAGCCTGATTAGGTCACAGCAGCACTTACCGTTGGCAACGTAGGTGATCTTACAGAGGATGTTGTCTCTGCTGATCTCCTTATCGCCCTCTGGTGGGCTGACCAGCGTCTGGCAGATCATGGCAACGTTAATTTTGGCACGAACACACCGGTTGGTGGGCTGCAGGTTAAACAAAGTTGAGGTTGGTTCAGAGGTTCCTCACGTAAATCATGCCCCACTTGCTCAATATCTCATTACAGGTGATTTGACATAGCGTGACAGAGCTTAGGATGTCTAACATGTCCCATTGGTATATTTGAGCCCAACAAGACATGCATAAATAGTTCAAGGAGGGTTAGGGCCAAGGTTATTTAGAGATGAGAGACATTTGTACCAAGTACTGCCGCTATGTGCTGCTAATGCATGTACTGTAAACTTACAAGGGCATTATCATGGTCCACAGAGAAGTTGCAGACCAGCCACGTGTCGGGATCATTCTCGTTGGTCGCCAGGATCTTCCTGATGGCTGATAGATAGAGCACGTCTCTCTGAGAGGCGGGCCACACTCTCTGAAACACAATCGTTGGCTCCGTCAGTTGCGAAGCAAGTCGGCAGCAGGATTGCATTTGTCACAATTACAGCTTTCCAGCATGTTTTTAACCACTGTGAAGTCAACTTACTTTGTGTGTCTGGTAGACTATGACGGCATTATCTGAGAGCGTTTCCACTACGTTGAAGTTTTCAATGGTGGCTGAGGGAGGAAGAGTTTAGTCAGGTCGATGGGATTTAAACAGAGAAAGATCAAAACATTCTCTATAACAAAAACTGTGTTGTATTAGTACAATATGAGAACAGTGACAATATGATCATTGACAATGCCTAATACTGATGACGCTGATAATGGTGATGGATGAAGAGGTGGTCTTACTCTCCCAGTCCAGCCGCACAGCTGTGTCCCAGAAGTAGTGGCAGACCTCATGTCCTGTCACCCCTTTTACAGCGTGTGTCGCTTTGAGAGGGTCCAGGACGATACCATTCTCCTCCACCTCTCTCCTGTACACCTGTTACACACACAGTACACAGAACAACTACTTGATGCTGGTCCTCGAGTACCAGCGCCCTGCTTGTTTTCTATCATACCAGGTAGTTGATCGCATTCACCTGGCGTCCCAGGTGTAAATCAGTCCCTGGTTTGCAGGGACCTCAAGTTTTCCTCTTGGGCTTTGCGTAGGTTGATTGAATGTTATTACACAACAACGACTATCTGCCATGTTTGATTAGTCATTCTGGCAGTACTTCTCAAAAGTAACAAGAAAAATGCTCCTGGAGCTGGTAAGGATTCAGTGTCTTGCTCAAGGACACTTCAGCACGGCAGATACTGGCCATCAATGGAGTTCAGAGCACAATCATGTGAGCAGTTCCACTCCTTTACTCACCTTCATCTCTCCCTCCTCTATTACCAGCTGCCAGTTGGCATCTCCACCCATATCCTGAAGAGAGTAGGTCATATGATTCTGCACCATCTCCTCCACCTAAGAGAAAGACAGACATTCATTAACTCTAGTTGTTAGTGTATCAAATGTTTACCTTTTGTGCCAGCCTCAGTCAGAACATGTTTTGCACAGGATAGTGGGAATACAATACATGAGGGATGATACGCTCCAGTCAGATATTTAAGAGGCTTCCATTGAGCCACTGCCCCAGGGTCAAATGGAAAAACCCATTTTTCCCCAGAAATTTGATTTTTTTGATTTTTGAATTTCTTGAGAAAATACACCAGAAACAACAGTGCAGTGACAAAAGATGGGGCTTAATGAAACTATGGAAGGAAACTATGGAAGTTTCATAACAATAATGGTAAAAGAGCTCAGCCTGCTCAAGGGTTTCATTCAACACAATGCATAAAGGACACAGTACATAGCCTGCTTGGATCCATGCCTACTCATGCTGAACAAGACCAAGAGGGATGGTGTTAGAAAGGGAGAAGGTATCAGTAAAGAGGTTTCACTAGACGCCAGTCATGCAGCATCTGCTGAGCTCTGCATCGGACCAACTTCTTTCACATCAGTGGTATGCCACCCATTATGTGATGAAGACAATCTGTTAGTCAGTCACTCCAGGAACTTTCAATTGTGCCCTCTCAATTCTTCATGTACTAAATATAACTACACCAAGAAATGCAATATTTAAAAAAAAAAAAACAACCACCAAGAAACATTGCATTTAACAGTCAACATTCAAATCACAGGAAAACGTTTAGTGAAATCCTGGAGAGACTGGTTAGTAGTCATTCCCATGCTATCGGCTCTCTCTGGCAGCAGTGGAAGGCAGCGGGCATTAGCATCCCGCTGCAGATACAGTAGGTGGTGCTCTCTGATGACCAAGTACAGTACCTGGGCGCTGAATCTGTGAATGTCATCTGAGGCACTGACTAGTTCAACGGAGGACAGGGAGGAGGAATGGCTATGGGGCTGTACAGCAGAGAGGAGGATTAAAAGAGATAGGAGTAAGAAATTAGAAAGGGGTACCACCGCAGGAGTGATTCCAGAAGACAGTACCATCACCTGTTCAAGTACCATTTCAGATTATTATGCTATATATCCAGGGTCAGAAAATAACAGGGGCTCAGGGCAAAATTGCCCTTGAAATGTCATAAAATGCCTGTGAAATAAATAATGAGGGGGCATTAAAGTTATCTAAGGTGATTGGCAACGTGTACTGGATGAAGAAAACGTATTTATTTATTTATAATCAGAAAACCACCAAACACGCCACCTGAAACAGAAAATGTGGCACCACACAGCTAGCAGTAGAAGAAAATGCCGACGCCAGACAAACCACTGTGTCAAGAAAAAAATAAAACAATCGATCTGTTGAGTTGTAAAAAAAAAACCTCAACAGTCGAGGGTTGGAAGATGGACTGGTTGAGTTCTGCTGTCAGTTTCCAGTAGTGGAAAATAAGAGTGGGCTGTGTGGTATATTATAATTTAAAATCTTAGTGGTACAAATTGAGTGTTTATTTGCCAATATGCAATGTATTAATTCATAGTTCAATAGAATTGCCCCTGAAAAAGACCAAATTGCCCCTAAATCAGATTAAGGGGCAAAAAATGTCCTCTGAGAGAAAAAGTTAATTTCTTACCCTGTATATATATCTAAGCTCTCAAAATAGTACAATAAGCACAAACTGAAACTTTAACGTTCGATGTGTTAAAGGTGACACATGCACACATTATGATTATTATTTACTTGTCAGTGCAGATATGTTTCAGGGCCTAATAGACATGCAACACTGATCGTTGGTTGATTGGTTGGCTGGTTACAGTATGAAGGCTTCAGAGCAAGAATGATGGAAACGTCAGATACAATTAGCCAGCTGAGAAGTCTTAGACTGGGATGAAATGGGATAGAAATCAGGTCCCTACTAAAGGGAAAAGGAGAAGTGAGTCAAGTACCTTGGTGGCAAATCTGTGTGTACCGATGGTGGAGTAGGCGTCTCCAGGAGGGACGGGCGTTAGTCGAGGTATCCTGACCTTCTCTGACTGACACTGAGGACCAGAGAATAAGAGTGAGAGTGAGAACATAAGAGAAAGTGGAGAGAAAGTGGAGAGAGACCAAGATAGAAAGAAAGGCAACGTCTATACATGTTTGCCATTAAAGAACTGCATCATGTTCCGTTTGTGTCATGTGATCAAGAGCTTTTAGACTAACTGTGTCTCAATAAAACTCCTGTGTGATGCCTATACCTATCCAAACCAGACAGGATGATTTGATTGTGCAGATATGCAGCCTTCAGAGGTCTTGACCATACCTGCTCCTCTATCTTGTCCTGTCTGTCCAGGGCAGCTTCCACAGCATCGAAGAACTCATCCTCATTGATGAGACTGTTGGGCCCCTCCTGTTGAAAGGCAACAACAGGAAAGCGTTGTCAACAACACAGGACTGCTGGGTGAATAACCTTGACAAAGGTGCAGCATGATGACGTAAATGCACATGCTAGGATTCAAAGAGCAGAGAAATTATTCTGCTGTAGTTAATTTAATCTATTTATTTGATCCAATTCCATCTTGCCTCGTAGTCTGGGCCTCCATAGTGTGACTTTTTCTTCAGTTCATTCATAGCGGACTTGTAGGCATCCTCTACCCGTCTCCTCTTCTCCAGCTCCTGAACACAGAGAGACAGCAGTACAGTCATCATTATGAGTCCAAAGCTTAACATTTTTCACCCAGGGTTTCCCGCAGAGCTTTATAGGGCCGCCTTAGCAAGAATTGTCAGCCGCCTTTGCTGAGAAATTCCTGCAAAATCAACATTTCATTGTATTGATTCATTTCATTGGGACCAAACTGCCCAGAGTAAATACAGTGGTTATCAGCAACCAAAAAAGCATTACTGTAAGTAGAAGGGAGCATTATTTTTGGGAGCAGCATGCCCAGGTAACTTAACCCACATCGTTTCATTGTTGTCATTTTAACTTTAACATCAGTATAGCTGACCACGTGAGCAATAATCTTACATAAGTCCTTTGTCAATATTTAACTACTTTCATAATTTGCATAATTTTTCGTCTGCATTGAAGTCAGCCAACCTTACCCGATATAACATGGATACAGGCAAAAGATTAGCTCAATGCATATTTATCTTCCCTTCTAAGCAAAAATGGCTGACAAAAAACAGCCACAATTAACAGAGCCAAACATATATAGAAGTAAACATATATATCGTTTTTGGTAAATTAAAAAAATACAGTTGTTACCAATAACATTGTCATATATCCCCCACCAAACCTATTAAAACATGTGTTTCATGTAGAGCAGATCAACTAACCCTCTACATTCAGACACAGAACAGGTATTACAGTCAGATTACCTCCACCTTTCTTCCTCTTCAGAACTGTTTCCTGCTGACAAAGAGTCTGCTATAAAAGACCAGAGATGTGTAAAGCAACACCTGTACGGTCAATCCTGACCCTATTCTGGTGCGCTGACTCCCATTTATCCCCATTCAGGACTGTACATCTGTACGAAGAACGAAACTATGGGCCTACACGTCACAAACAATAGGACAAACCCACCACACTGCTGGGCTGTGCCTGCCACTCAAACAGGTTTAACGTCACAATGTCTTGTGTGCCGCCAGAGGCAAATAAACTCACTTCAGACAAATAAAGGTGGATACAACAGGTTTCTGGTTTGACATAGAGAGCGACAGAGCTAGGATTATCTTCCAGTGTCAGGTCTGCTTGCCATGCCCCACTCTGGAGCATAGAAATCTGGCCAACTAGCCTGAGAACTCAGGACTCTTACCCAGATAGGGAGAGCAAAGGAATCTTAATACAAACCATTCAACAGCAACTCTGCACATGAAGCAAATTACATTTCAGACAAAATTCATGAACACTCCCACAAGATAAACCATTTAGCTTGCCAGCAATTGTGGTTGAGAAGTATCTTGCAATACAAAACAACAGGGACAGAAGGCGCCAATTAAGTAAAATGAATTGTATGGAAGATGTAGACAATGGTTCAAAACTGGTTCAATGGTACAAAACTAGACACATAATAAACAACATGAGGACAGACAGACACGTACTGTAAAGAAGAGGCTGCAGGTCTGTAGCGGGATCCAGCTCTGCGTTTGTTTTTTGAGCCGTTCTGTCCTCCATTGTAATGAAGGTTTCCAGAAATGTAACCAAGAAGTCTGGGCAGTCATTTTCTAATTCACTCTCCGTACGAGTATGTGTGTATCTGTGTCTTCTTCAATTGAGTGTTTGTCCCTTAACTCTCTATTGCTCTACCTAATCCATATCAGCACCTAAACTGCAGACACACACAGACATACACATATAACCTGGGTAGTTCCACTCTGGTAGTCTACACAAACTGAAACTGCTCTTCCTGACTTTTGTACATTTAAGGGTTGGGCAGCGAGTCTTGAGAACAAAAAAAAAAACCAAAACTGGTTTTGCAACATCAGGATGAGGCTCAGGATAAGCATGCAGAGCTTTGCAGCCCAAAGAGCATACCTTTACAGACACACTCCACTCTGTAGACAGAGAGCACAATCAGTCACTGACAGAGGGTTGCAGGAACACCAATCAATCAGATTAAAAAAAAGGTCAATAAATCTCAAATAAGGAGGCGTGTCTGACTTTCATTCTGTTGTAATATGAGTTTGGGGGGTCTGTGGACTCCTTGGACTGTTTTTTGACCTGAATTTCTCCAGGGAAAGTTGATGGAGTACACATGCTCTTTTTAAGCAACATCCTGCTTCAGATTCACACCTGGCAACGTCCCAGTACAACCACAGTTTACTACTGTTGGCCAGTGAGCAGCTCCACTGGAGCAGCTAGGGGTTAAGTAAGTTTATAGAGCACTTAACAAAACAGTCTTACAAAGTGATCTACAAGATAAATTAAAAATGTAAGCAATGAGTAAAAATATGAACAAAAACCTAGACTAATAAATAGAGAATTAAAAGAACAAAACATTAACCACTACACAGGATGTGATGTAACAATCCTTTGTGCCATAAACCTGGCCGAGTCTCCATATAGAAGCTCAATAATAATGACCAATAAAAAGCATGGCTGAATACTAAAGCTAGCTGTTTCATCAACTATTCAGTTGATACAGAAATTGTGTATTTAAGTTGTAATTAATTGTGAGAGCCAACTCTGAGACACCCGCAACTATGCTTTATAACTCACTGCCTCGCCTTTTCAGTAATACAATCCCTATTATATAGACTAGTATGAATAGCTGACTGTTTCCATATATGCAATCATGTCTGGGCCATTCAGAGTGTGTGTTACGCCACAGCTTCGTAGTCTGGGGGAGTTGCACTGAAACACCATAACCAACAACAGCAGCAGTAACATTTCAACATAGCAGTGGTTACATACACATGCACTGGGAAAACTGCCTGCCATTCGTGGAGTGTCACTGTGTAAGTTACATTTCTTCTGTTTGAGGTGAGAGCAGGGATATACCTTGTCCAGTCTCTTCTGCCAACTGTCCTCTCGTTTGACCATCAGCTCGATGCAGTGGGACAGGGTTGACAGGATGCCTGCTGTAGTGGCCTTGAAGGTTATGGCCTCACCCTTGAAGTCAATACCGTTGATGCCTTTGGGACTGGCAGGGGGAAACACTGGCACAAATAGAAAGAAAGAACAAAGTGGGAGGGGTTTCCTAATACATTTTCAAGCCATGGCTCAAACAATATCTGCCAGTCGATGCTGATAAACTCACATTTCTCTTTGCTGCCATTGTTGTTGTGAAGACAGTCACCATCAGACCGTGTAGTGGTGGGGAAGTCGTCTTCGTCCTCCTCCACTACTGGAAATAAAACAACAGCATTCTTTCATCCATCTCCAGAGCCACAGCTCATAGGGTAGAGCTTAAAATCATCATTTGTACTTATTTAACAGGGACAGTGACATTCATATTAAACTATAAGTTGATTTAAGCTACATAAAACAGCAAATTCAATAAGAAAATGATTATGAAGAAAGGTTATGCCTCTGAAATTAAACACCCTACAAAGTGCCTTGTAAATGGATATTGATTTGAGTTTCCTTTCTCAGTGGGTCTTACCAACCACTCTCCCTCAACTCTCATACTGAGTGAAACAAGTATAGGAGGTCCTCATCTATAAGCGCTTTCCTTTGTCAACAAAGATCAAAACAAATGTCCTCTTGTTGTCCACAATGTCCACATTGTTACATTATGTTGCCATAGAACTGAGCACCAGATTGGATTTAGAAACGCAGATGTTTTTGGCAAATGCTCCATGCAGTATGTGAGAAATGCAATACTGTATTATTACTGTAGTATATTGCTACAAACCTCTGTCTCTCTGAAACTCATCTTTGGAGACAGCGTCAGCACAGGAGTCAAAGTATTTCTGCAGGGTGTCCACTTGTCTGCACAGAATGTCCCGGAAGGTCTCCATTTCCGCCAGCTTCTCACGCAAGCTGTGGCCCTTCTGAGCAGAGAGCAGTAGAAATAAACAGAGATATTGAGAAAATGACAGAGTTAGTTACTTTTCTGATTCAGTTCCACAATCTGTTACAAAGTAATTAAATTAAGGTCATTATTTCCATTACTAAGAATTGAACACATAAACGACAAAGAATGAAAATTACTATACAAAATGCAGTATTATTACTAGCCTACAGCTAGGAATTTTCAAACCAGGGCTGCGCGAATTTGGGCAGAATTTGAATGGGAATTAATGGAAATATTTCAGAGATGGCAAAGAGGGACAGAGATTTTGGGGTGGCTTGCCAATGCCCTAATTCTTCAAACTGCATCTGTGGTTATGATGTTTTACCTTGAAGGAGGACGTGGATGTAGCAGACAAGGCACTAGCCGCTGAGGTGAGGGACAACATGGAACCATGACGCCTCAGACTGGTTTCTGAACCATACCCCGACTCAGCCTGCTTTCAGAGAGGGGTGGAAGGAGGGAAAGAAAGTAGGAGCAAGTAAGTAGTGAAGTGAGGCAGAGGCAAGAGGGAGAGGGAAATAGTGAAATGTGGAATGGAAGAGAGAAAGAGGTACAGGGAAAGAAAAGGGGAAGGGAAATGCATGGAGAAAGGAGGAGGAGAGAAGGTGATAGATGGTGATAAAGTGTGAGAGGAGAAAAACACATCAAACAGTCTACAACATAATTAGGAACACTGTAGCTCATAAAAAATCATCCCAAGAGACAGAGTGATGGAAATTATTTCTAGCAGTCTGCAGTGAGTACTGCCAAACTGTATCAGAGCAGCACCCACACCTACGTAGCTTTGCAAATACATCAACACAGCCAGTAGGCCTGACACTGGTACACGGGCCACAGAGGAAATAAATCATAATGCATGCAGACTTCATGAGGGCACACATGGGCCTAATATCACATGCACTGTGCACCCTTAGCATTATATAGCAGATCTATGACCAGGCACTAGGGAGTGGCAATGACGTCATTTGTCCCTTTCAAAGGCCACCTTATGACTGTGCAATGCTTGAGACTGAAAACTTAGCAAAGGCACTTTACTACGGATGTATGTATGTGTGCGCACCCACCCACCGACACACAAAGCAAGTTATTCCTGTTTGTCTCATTTCCAATTGTCAGCGGTCATTCAGACCGACAGACAGTAATTTTATGACACAACATTTGAACTCCAGACTCCTTATCCAAACACTAGAAACACTCATGTTATGTGAAAAAAGTACCAGGAGCCATAGTCTGGCATTCTTTTAACTATGGACGACAACCCTTTCATTAAATGAACATGAGAACACTGGTTATTCACAGCAGGATTTCTGACATGAACAATTAGGTATTGAGGTGAGCAAAGTGAGGAGGAAGACATGGTCAGGTGACAGACATGAGACAACAAACATCCCTCTGATCTTACAGCACACAACAGAGACACAGGCTTACAGTATTTACACACACCACTGTTGAACACCTCGGGCTGAGTGGTGGGAGTTTAAGGACCAGGTCCATTAACATGAAAAAGCCTCCTGGTCATTCCTTTTTTTCATAGCTTTCCCCCATTGCATATCAACAATTGGTATGTTTACATGCACAAAATACTAAAATTACTGTGATAATTACATTAGTGATCGATTAAAGCATGTACATGGTTCAAAGTAACTTCATTTCCCTCAATAGCCCAAGTTTACAGGGATTTATTGGACAATTAGCTAAGTTTACTGAAGAATGTGACACAATGTGATTCAGCCAGCGGCCATTTTGGTATAAGATAAAACAAGTACAGATTCTGTACAGTCCCAAGGCAGAGTTGTGGTTTTACAAGCTACATAAAAATGTTTTCTCAAAACACATTGTAATATTGCTAAGATCAGCCAATCTGACAGGGATTACTGTCAGACAGGTATGAAAAATTCCTGACATGTGCTAGATAATATATATA
>CABFOQ010021898.1:16772-46423 GCA_900660455.1 Gephyroberyx darwinii | reverse complement strand
TGTGTTATATAATATATATATATATATATATATATATATATATATATATATATATTATATTTTTATATCTTATATTATATTTATATAAGTTCACAGCTAAGGTGTGATGATTCATAGTTAAGGTTATATTTATACAGCCTTAACTATAACAATAGAATAATTTAAACTCTTTATTATGTAGATACTGCTGTTCAATAAACAGACTTTGATTTGTAGAAAATTGTGGTCTCAAGTGCTGTAAACCATGATGTGTCTCACCCCTAACGGACTGATGATACCAAAATGTACATTTCCTGCAACTGCTACTTGCCACACACGCTGCATTCGGGTCAACTACTTCTGTCACCTTTCATGACACGTGCATATTTAAAATACTCAATGAAATCAGACTACGGCGATTAAAAGGCCAAATAGATAAAATGATTCACCAATTAACATAATCAAAGGAATTTCCATAACATTTGCTGTAGTCAGAGTAATAAAAGATTATTAACATGCATGTTCATGAAATCATTATTTGTTGCTAGTTTGGAGAGAGAGGAAGACGTAAAGCAATAACTGGAACTGTAATGCAATGATGGGACATTAGGGACCAATCTGTCAAAATCCCAGAGGCTGCCGTCTGTATGCACCTGCTCCACTGGATGGACACAGTCAAGCAAATCAAAAACCCACTCAAACACAACACATGAAATGACATGCCATGCCCATGGCTTTGTGATGGTAATGAGAGAGCATACGGCAGCTGACCATAGCAACAAGTGAGTACTTACACACATCTCAGGATATTACTGCTTAGGAAACAACCTTTCATTAAGAGTGCCATCAGTCCAGCGCACCATCATGCAGCCGGAGTTACATTTTTAAAAGCGTAACTGATTCCTAACAAGGAGTGGCATGCAGCAGAGTACAATGCTAAAGCTAGCACTCCACCAGTCCAATCGGTGCTACTGATTTTAACAACAGAGCATGCAAATGAAAATTCACTTGTGCATGATATGGAAAAGGGCTAAGACAGGTCTTGTGCAACGATCGCTCAGTACACTGGCACAGCAATTAAAACCTCCACTGGTGAGTGACTGACTGTGAGCTAGCAGCATGCAAACGTGCTAGAAGCCCACCATTCGGCCATTCCAGCAGCCAAAGCAGAACAGGGCACTGCTGCAGTCCTGACGGCTTGCCGGCCCCAACATGGCCAGGACGCTCCCCAACACTCCCACTGCTCTGAAAAATCCCCAGTTCAAATCCAGTATTCCCGTTTCCCTGGACACACCTCACTGAGGAACAAAAGGGAAGAAGAGGAGGTGGAGAAGAAAAGCCATACAGGCTCAGCTCAGTCCATGAAGAAAAAGAGCACAGAAATAAGAGTTTGGGAATGGGAGGGAAAAAAAATGCTAAATAGTCATCTGGTCCTCAGGAGTCGGAGGAAAGGCAGCCACTGGCTGCTCCATGAGTCAGGAGAGACAGAGACTGGGCTTAAAGGAAGAGTCCTGCCATTCCTAAGCAGCTCTGCTTTAAGTCATACACACACTCACTCACTCACTCACACACTCACACACTCACACACTCACACACTCACACACACACCATCTTGCTGCATACACATATCTGCAGACCACACACCCGGATATGTGAAACCTTTTCATCTTGAGGTCCATCTTGCTGTCCAGCATCCATCATTGATGTTAGCAAGCAACCGTGACTCTGTTTGTGTGTGTGAGAGAGAGATGAAGGGTGCATGTATGTATTAGAGAGAGCCACTATCTATGTCCAGGGCTATTGGTGAAATAAAGCAATAATGTGCCAACTGGGTGGGTGAGTGAAGCAGGCTATCTTGTGGAATTGACTTGACAGAACAGATTTATGAGAGTGAGAAAGAGAGAAAGAGAGCAAGAGAGTGGGAGTGGGAGGGAGGGAGCAACATTTGTCTGGATTGTCTGTTTTGCGTCTACATCTCTGTCTCTCTTCTTGTCTTTTTCTTATTATGATTTGCTGAAATCCACTTGTAAAGCACAATCTGGGTCAATAGTGTGCAGACTATGCCAACAACCAGCCTGAGAAAGGGGTGGAAAAACTAAGAATATATGCAGGGGTTTTCCCCAATATGGCATAAATCACCCCTATTTTGGGACTGAATGGAACAGTCCTCTCAGTAGCAGTAAGAGTTTGTGTGTCCCTCTGGGTTTGTGCTGCTGTGTGGAATGGCTGATAAAAAAACATGCATTATTCATCAAGAGCTGCACTTGAGCAATGAAAATGTCCCTACATCTAGCACAACTCATCCCACCAACACAAACACACCCACAGACAAAAAGTGGATGGCATTACGGCAAATGATGTTTGTTGCCCTTTGCAATGTTGAGAGTGACATTTAAAAGCTGCCACCATAACTTGTTCAACACAGATTTAAAGTGGTGAAACACCAACTCATCCACTTCAAGTGGTTTGAACTTTGAACCAAGTATGAGACTGGTACTGAAAATGTCACCCCAACCCCACCTCCAAAAATCAATTACACAAGTTAAATAAACTTACAGAATCTACATTTGAATTAATTTTCCAGTGCTTTATTCCAATATGGCAATCGTTACACTTCATGCCATTTACGCAAAACGTTGTAGATTTAATTATCTGTCAAAACAATCAGAGATGATAACAACTGTCATCGTGTTGATGGGTTGAACCCCACACTTTCCTGTGTGTGTGTGTGTGTGTGTGTGTGTGTGTGTGTGTGTGTGTGTTTTACTCATCAGGGTTTCTGATGGTATTTCCAGCAGTGGGAGTGGAAAATACAACTACAACTCATGTGTGTATCAATGTTTGCAGACAAAGCAGTAAGCCTCCACAGTACACAAACACACTACTTCTACAAAGGATCTACCGGTAAAAATAACACATGCACACACAATTGTAAGTTTATACTAGCCAGCAGAGAATTGATGCTAGATCTGATCCTAAGCTACACTGGTCCGCGCCTTCTTACACAATGACTAAACCAAAATCTAGGAAATCGACATCTAGGCCAACTAACGTGCAAGTCCGTCTCTGTCCAGATGGGAGCAGTACAGACACACTCTCCTAAACCTAGTGCTGCAGGTGGTGCTGCATTAGCACTGCATTAGCCTCTAGCTTTCTTAGGAGGTTACTGTAGGACAGAGTCCAGACATAACCCTGAAACTCTAACACACTGCCGCTAATGGGCTAGAGACCTGCGGTCACTCACGCTTCACTAACAGGCTAACACCCAGTGGCACCACCAAAGCTGACTGGAGTTCTGAACTGTTTTACTGGACAAGCAGGCCTAAATGAGGAAAATTCACATGAAAGTGTTTATTTCCTCAAGGGTAAGGCATTTGTGTAGGTCTGTCAGGCAAATAGTACGCCTGTGGCAAACAGGACACAGTCAGCCACAAGAAAGAAAAATCAAGCTACTGGATTTCTTTCAGAACTCCAATCACTTGTTAGTCGAATTACATAGGAATTTGTCACTGTGCGAAGCCACCTTAACACATACTTCTTACTCTCTCTGTCCAGCGTACCAAGAATCACAGTAAAGAACACGTTAGAGGATATTGCCAATTCATGTGTACTAGTTTTCTCTAACAATATATAAGCTCAGGAGAATAAAAACAGGTGCATAACTAGTTGAAACGCGAGGATGTACCAATTGTAAACTAACCCACCACTTCATGAACCATAGCTAGGTGTAAAACTGGTACAGCCTCTTTAACCAGCATTGGGTTTATTATACAGATGTGTTGATAATGCATGCATAAACTAATCAATAATCAGTTTCATCTCAATACTTTTGGGATCCTTGCATAGATCTCTGCACATAGTTTGCAGCAAGATAAATGCATTACGAATTAAAAGGCATGCATACAGACAAACTATCACAGCAAACACGTTCATCTAAATATAACCTATGTCAATGTAACTATCTAAAGCACTTTATACACTTTATGTTGGGATGCCATACATCATGGACTAGATGTCAGTGAGGGGTGTGCAGCTGCTGGGTATCTGATGACAAGGGATACCCCCACCTCAATTCCTCACTCCTTGCATTCCCCACATTCCCAGGGTGAGGGGTTGTGACCCTAGCGCATCCCATCCCACCCAACTAACTGAAACACACCAGATAGCTCCCTGCCTGGCCCAAGCAACACCCAGGCCCGACATTACCCTTAGTACCTGAAAAAAGGTGAATAATGTAGCAAAGAATATGATTTCAACCCAAATAAGGTAAACCCAAAACAATCAAACATTTATCAAAACCTTCCAAACTGACATGACATGCCACAAGACAATGGATGTTGATTTCATTCCCTTAGATAGATACCAAGCAAATCAAAGAATCCCTGACCATGGCTGGGAATGGACTCAGACACATCAATGGTCTGTAGTATAAATTATTCTTTCAGGCTAACTTAGTTTGCTTACCTGCAGGTAGGCAATATTCCTATGTAAAAGTTGACTTAAAAGAGAACACAGGAAATCTGTATGACAGGCAAAATATGAGGAAGCCAGTGAAACAGAGGCCCCTCCCACTCACCTTGTGCAGCTCGATCGACTCAATCCACTGGAGTCTGTGCTCAGGATCTTCGGCTCTGAGGTACCAAACACTGTCATTCACACTGATGTCGAAACGACACTCGTCAAACTCATGAGGCTGCAGACAAAGAAGATAGGGCTCATGAATAGTAGGCAGAATACCAGAGATGTCAGCAAATAATAATGATGATTACAATTTGATGAGGCAAACATCTGTACTCAAACACGAAAATACAAGAAACTCAAATGCAATGTTTTCTCCATTTCAGAATGAAATCATTGAGGAATCATGGAGTAATAAGCCTGCTATAATGCTTCTAGTCTGTTCATGACGTTGGCTTCACTAGCAATGACACATTCTTGACACACATGGATTTCATCAGTCGCAGAAAAGCCTCTGCCACAAAATAAACAGGAAATTTAATTAGAAACTGATGTCTATATGTCTCCAGGCACAACCTCTTGCGAGCTCCCACGGAGCTATGCAAAAGATTTTTCCAGCATGCCTCTCCCTGAACCTGTGTCGTCTTAACCTTTCTTCATACTATTGGGCCAAATCTTTCAACTATTTCCCTCCCCCGTTCTGCACTGTACCCCACCCAGCTCCCACCACTGACGCCTTAGGAATCCAAGCACGTGCACCAAGAATTCTACTGTTTCTTCTGAGATCGGATTTGACCCCACAGCACTGAGCTGAGGAGAGATCTGCTCTGCAGTGGATCCTAGTAGGAAGACGGAGTTGATTCTCTGCCTTGATTTTCTCTCCAGCTCTGTCAGCTGACATAACCTCACGTTGCCCAAGCTTAATTAGATTTCCTGAATGACACTCATGCGCTGTTATATTTGTTGCCGTTGACAACAGCCACACACTGTCCCCAGCTCTAAACACCGTCTGCCTGCATAATTTAATGCAACGTTGCCTTTACACACCAACACTAGTATTTTATTTCACAGGTTACATAACATGAGAGATGCTGGTAAAGGCAAGTGGTATTCTCTAACCCTTTAGTGCTTTCTAATACAGTCACCAACAACCTCAGAGTAGAAGTTCTCCCTCGAGTTTCAAACTTTCACTATAGGGAAGGACATGCAACGCTAAGCTCAAGTCCAACCAACCATAATGCCCTTAATACATTCTGTTCACTCAGAGAAACCTAGTCTATCGAGCTGTGCTGTATCAGACACGGCCCATAAACCTCTGCTTTACAATCCAGTTTATAACTCTTCCTCTCTGCCTGGAATGTACTCCTTCTCCTTGAGCAAGCACTACTTCAGACTGCTACTATACATGCCTATACTGCAGCGACTGTCTTCTGTGCACTAGACTACAGCATGTTTGTTGTTATGGAAAGAGGAGGTTATCCCTCAAAAACTTGGGTGTGTCAGTTCAAATAAGAAACATGTTGGACTCCATTTTTCCGTTAGCTAAGATCTATCTCACAGTCCATCTCCTATTTTGAGAATTGTGTGTGTATGCGTTTTTCTGTTCAATAATACAGTATTTACAGTTGGAATAAAGATGGTCTCATTCTTGTCTGGCAAAACTGACATCAATAAACTGACTGTATAGAAATATAACTGAAGAAGTTTGTCAACAGTACTTTACTGTCAACAGTAAAGAAGAACTGTCTACAGTTAAAGCATAGACAAAAGCATGCACTGACGTGACATTTTGATACTGGACCTAGCCCAAGCTAGAATTTATCAGACAATCACATTGCCTGCACATTTACCAATCATAAGAGGCCAGTCTAGTCTGTGTCTGCATCCACGCGGTGAATAACAGACTGATGTTAAACAAGAAGAGAAGCAGAGACTAGTTTCCGCATTCCTGCCTGCTTATACCACAGTGTCCTTTGACAGCATTCACACTGGGATATGTGGGAAGAAGGGAGAGGCAGTGAGCAATGCCTGTGTGGGTCAAAGTGTTCTGATTATTAGTAAGGGAGTGCAATCAAACTGGGCGTGCTGTTAGTTAGGCTACTGTAACAGAATTACAAAATATTGTGGCTTTCCTGGAGTTCCATTTAGGGCTGTACAAACACAGGAACTGGCGTAATGCTCTGTCAAAAGACCGCTTTCAATTCAGGGAACTAACTAACTGTATCCTCTCATGTTGTGATTTTAATCCAATTCTGAGACATTTAATCCTATTGCACAAATCACAGTAAAACCATTTGTTTGGCCTCTGTACTGGGTGGCGTCATGCTCAGAGAGAATGGTGAATATTTAACCAGGGTGTGGGATTTCAGCTTATCTGCCCAACAGGAGGCCTGCATGGGGTGAATACAGGTCCAATCGCCAAAAACAGAAGCACAGAACAAAGACTAACACTATGAGGTGCAAGCTTAAATTACAAGAGGAAACAAGGATTTCAAGTAGCCTGTGAAGTATCAAGGTGCAAGTGTGTGTGTATATAAGTGAGTGCTTGAAAGACTACTTCTGATGCAAGAATTCCCTGGTCTGCTAAACTGCAGGTCTATAGCTCAGCTGTGATCTAAATAGCAGCCTCATTACTGGTTAATGTTTACCTTTCTATCTTTGCAAAACTTTGATTCAAGGAATGCAAGTTCTCCTTCATGCTAATGAAAGGGCAAGAGAAGATCAAAACATTGTGTAACCTGCTGGAGAAGCAACTGGACTCCCAAAGCACTGATGCAGAAAATGAAGGCTTTCATGATGCCATGTCTTTTATTAGCACTTACTTACTCACTGAAATACTGAAAATGCATTCATCTCACTCTGCTTCCTTTAAGTGCATTGGAGCAATATCCTTTGCTCATTCTGTGGCAAATACTTACTGTGATGACAGCCTTGCTGAGGCAGAGAGAGCCCCTGCAGCCGTACTCCCGTTCGTCCTCTGACTTGTAATAGCTCAGAGTGTTGTTTTTCAACACCACCCATCGGTCCTGCCATCCATGTATGTAGTTTGTCCACTGTAAACACACAGGCGATACACAGGACAAAATTACTGAGCAATTTGCAGCTCCTCTCCATAAATGATAACTGTTTGCATGGAATGATTTTCAGGTAACTTAGTGCAAATTATCGAGTAGTGATGCTGGGCTGGCAAGCATACAGCACATCATCACTACATACATCATACATCACTGTAAATGAGTGGTAAAGTATTACTACGTTAGCTACAACAATAATTTCTAGCATCAAACAGCTCAAGAAACAAGTAAACTATTTCACCTACTTTACTTAGGACGCCTCCGAGCTCGACAGGCTGCCCAGATTCCGGGTCCACATCCTCATCTGAGCCGGACGATGAACTCTTTTCAGACATTTAGTTGCAAACGCTTTAAAGCAAACTTTAATAAGCTTCAATAAACCACGTAGATCAGATGCGTCGCGGTCGTAGCTGCTAATAGCTTGTTAACGTTACTTTAAGTTGAGTATAAACAGCGCAGTAAACATTAGCTGGATAGCGTAATCTATCTTTGGTCGTTTGACGGACTTCAACCTAGCTGTCTTCTAGCTAGCTGTCCTGTAGGTGACAGGTTGAATCACAACTTATTGATTTTGCGGGCTTTGTTTTGAAACTGGTGGCGAATACTAATAGGACTAGCTAGCTAGCGTTAGCTGTCAAACGACGCAGCTAGCTAAGTTACAACTTGCGATTGTAACATTGTTAACGTTAGCTAACCTAGCTGTAGCCGACAATGCAAAAGAGTCGGTGATTACGACGGCCTTCTTATTAACACCGTATCCTCAACTTCTAGCTGCAATTGGCGAGAAACGGATTGTATCAGTGTTCTGGTTCCGCAGTTTAGTTAGCAATAGCGAATGAGCTGACTAGCTTGTCTTCATTCAGGTCGGGGGAGGAGCAAGGAGGAGCCGTAGCCACGCTTCAAAATTTTGTCTCAGCTGCGTCAAACCAGTATATAAAAGCACCGGATGTTAGAGGATTTTGCCTTCCAAACTAAAAGGTAACATTTGTCACTTGGAAAAAACGATTAAGTACAAATCAACAAAAAACGATCAAAATAAAGGATATTTTAAAATAGTCGGCAGTTCATTTACTACATATAATTCCTTAAATATCTATATTATTATTATATTATTTATTTTCACTCAGGTACTTTGAATTAGTCAAAAAACGTTGCAACGCATTTTTGTCAAGAAGGAGTTTATTTTGAAAAAAAATACCGGACGTATTACTTTTTATTTCGGCTAGCTTGACACTGGATGCCATTAAAGCGGGTGGTTAAAATTGGTTCTCATAACCTCGTTGGATATATAAACAGCTAAATGCACTAGTTACATTCTTGCCAGCTGTGAGCGTCTTGGCAAACCATGTAACGAGTGTTAATGTTTTTCTGTGACAGGCATGGATCCAGACAATACCTTTAATGCTTTAGCAACACCACTTATTGACACCTCAAAGGCTTTGAAGTAGAAAGATGTTACAAGTCATTTGTTTACAGTCTTGGATAATATAATGACTGCTAAGTGACGAGATTAATAGGAAAACAACAACACGTATTGTAATGATTCATGTAAATACGACTAATAGTGAAAGTGAATCTTTTCAACCAGTGCCAGTAATTCTGACATATGGTTTTTAGATTAACACACTGAAAAATAATCCTTTATGTAACAGTTACCTCTGAATGACAGAATGTAATGTACAAAATTTTCTAAACTGAAAATAATATGTTTTTTGGTCTCTTAAGTACTTTTGGCAGTCTATGTACTGGGGAAAAACTGATTAATATGAATAAGTAAATAATAAGTAATAAGTTAATATCATGTACAGTATATATTTCTCATTTTGAATAGGCAATGTGTAGGTCTTATACACTGCAGTTCGGTTATTGAGTTTAACCACGGAGGGGCGCTGCAGGACAGCGCAATAATACAAAACCTAACACAAATGTATTTCTTTTTTTGTTTCGTCTATTTTAGTTTTTATATGATTGCCAACAACATTCAGTGTATATTGCTTGCACTTTGTGATGCCTTTTTGATTATGATTCAATAAACTAAAATTAGGTATACAATTATTTCCGTAAACAAAATAAGCCACGCCCATCTGGCGATGACGCAGATTCGCGGAAGCGCCGTCGACGACGTAACTGTTTTTTCAAAACTTGTATCAACGTAACACAGCCCAAATGTTTTCGATTCATTGTGAGTGTTCTCCAAGTTTTAAGGTTTGAAAAGGTTGGTCGGATTATTATTGTTAATCCAAAATAGATAGGACAGCAAAAGGCACACTGATGATCTGGCATTGTAGTGAAAGTGGGACACATAATGATAGATAGATAGATAGATAGATAGGTAGGTAGGTTATGGCGCCAGCAACTTAATTTAGAGCACAGTTGAGATTATCTGTCAATATGACAAATCGCTGTAACTCTATATACTGTCATAAACTCAGAACTGAATGTTGTATCCATGTTGTGGGTCTCTCTCCCATCAAAAGTCCATTCTTAGGTTAGATTTCAAGGATGGAGAATGGAGGTGCATCTGCTAAAGGGGAGGACTTCCTCTCCAGAATGGCTCTCAATGTCAACAAGGCTGGAATGGAGGGTCTTGACAGGGACAAGATCAACAAAATCATCATGGAGTCATCAAAGGTAGAAGCTAACAACTGAAACAGGTCTCTTCTGGGCACGCCAAGCTGGCTGCAGTGTAAAAATTGTCCACACAGATTCACTGAGGTCCTCCACACAACCTTACATACCCAGTGATCCATTCTCTCAAATATGAGGATGATGTGAATCACTTGCTTGAATAACCAGCCAGAATCTTCACAAAGATAAGGGGTGTGTGGGAAAGTATAAATGGGGCTCTATAATGTTCACAGGACCATAGGAAATGTGCAGTACATTTTCTGTGTTCAGCCTAGTGTGAAAGTCTCATCTGCCCAGGTTAACAGCACACACTTGTGCAGTACAGAGAAGGTATGCTATTATAGCTTATCATTATAGTATAGATGTGCTATAGGATACATCAGTCTTCATCTTCTATGTCCCGCTCTTGCAGGGTTCCAGGTTCTATGAGAACGAGCTAAAGAAAGAGCAGCAGGTGGACCAGCGCATTGAGAAGATGATGCTGCAGAAGGCACAGATCACAGAACAACAGCTAAAGAAAGCACAAGCTCAGGTAAAGCACATTGTTGACACACACTCACGCAAGGTTGGTATTAGTCGTTTTTGAGGTCACTCGAAAACACAGACACACTCATGTGGAGAGTGCTGGACTAGATCTGCTGAATAAAAGAGCTACATTCCCTGTTTAAACACCATCTGAGCAGATCATGTTAGTTTTGTGGTAACATTTATCCCCCAACTGTGTCTGTACAGGTGGAGAGGATGGCCTCTGAGCTGGAGAGGAGACGTGATCTAAGCCGTATGATTGTACATGTGGACATGGATGCCTTCTATGCTGCTGTGGAGATGAGGGACTGCCCTGAGCTGAAGGACAAACCCATGGCTGTAGGATCCATGGGCATGCTTGTGAGTTAAACGTTAGATTTATACAATATGACTTTTTATTCACTAGATAATCTCTGCAGTGTCTGTGTGTTGGTGCATCAGCTTCATGTCAGATCCCAGGGGACTCCTACATGATACTGCAGTACAAGAAAATCCTGTTCTTAATCACCACTCTTTATAGACTTTTGTAGTTTCTAATGGAATATAGTCAGGACGTATGACATACACACATTTTTTTGGTCTATTTTTTTCAGTCAACATCTAACTACCATGCAAGGAAGTATGGGGTTCGAGCTGCCATGCCTGGCTTCATTGCAAAGAAACTCTGCCCCAACTTGGTCATTGTTACAACCAACTTTGACAAGTACAGAGCTGTGAGCAACGAGGTAAGGGTGCCAATAAAACACAAACACATACAAACAAAGAGATGAATGTGGACATGCGGACATTGACCACAAGCATGAAAACACATGCTGTACACAGTTATTGTCATTTATATAATGGAAAGTTCTGCTCCTGTTCTGAAGTTATGATTGGCTGAGTCATGTTGTAAACTGCTTGATAATCCCATACTTATGACAATGTAACTTAAATATTTAATTAAAAGATTTATTCCATAACATTTGTGTTCTTTTTCTTACAATAGTGTATTACTGATGTTTTATTAAAGCAATAAGCCACTTGAGAGCATGCTTTACACTGATTTTAGAACAGGAGAGAGCTGGCCATTAATCCTTATCTCCCTGTGTTAGATCCGGGAGATCTTTGCAGACTATGACCCTCATTTCCAGCCGTTGAGCCTTGATGAAGCCTATCTGGATTTCACAGATCACCTGGAACAGAGGAAGAGCTGGCCAGAGTCTTTACGCACACATCGCTTCTGCACCAGCAGCACTGGAACAGGTAGGACCTCAATTTACTGCAAAGTAAAATGATTAACATGGTGTGGTGTTGTATCATGAACTACTAGTTGCATACACTACAATTCTAACTTTACAATTGCATTGAATTGTTTATATTCTTGCATTTTAATATTTGTTCATGCATTAGATTTGGAGGTGGTCAGAAATGTGCAGGAGATGAAACAAATGGTATAAGGGGGTTATTAACAACTTGACAGAACAAGCAAATGAATGAGCTTCAGAACTATCACTATCTGAATTGTATTTTCCACCTCTCAAGCATATCAAATGGCATGAGTAGTAGATGTCTGTCTGTTATCAAGTCCTGTTCTCTCCATCTCTTTCACGTGTAATCATCCCTCTCTGTCTCCATTTGCCCTGTTTTTCTCCTTCTCTGTCCTAACCCCCCACACTGTGTATGTGAAGGTGAAGGGCAGAATGAGCTCCCCCAGGAGACAGTAGCGGAGGTAGAAGACCTCTCTCCTCTTCTGTTTGAGGATAGCCCAAGCTCCTCTCCCCGCCTGCTGGCCTCTGGAGGAGCAGGTGTTGCTGATGGGGGTTTTGAAGTGTTTGGAACATCTGTGGAGGAGGCTGTGAGAGAGATGCGTTTCCGCATTGAGCAGAAGACATTGCTGACTGCCAGCGCAGGTAAGGGGCAAGAGGCTTCAGGCCCAAATGCTTTACTGTATGCTGTGCTCCTACATTTTCTTTGTGGCAAAGGGATTCCTGAGTTTTACAGTAAGAATAAGATAACGTGCCCAGCGATAGTTGAGTGGTTCAGTCCCCTGCCTCTGGCACCATGTGTGCCCCTGCTGTCCTAGGATTGAACCTGCCAGAAATGTCTTGTCTGTGTCTCCCCTCCTCCGTCTCCCTTGCTACTTTTTTACTGGCTCAATAAGAACAAAATGCAAAAAGGTGGTTAGGTTAGTTTGTTTTTTTTTAAAAAGGCTTTCCTGGACATTTTGTTTGTCCGTATGACTAACATTATCCATGTGTTTTACCAGCTGTTGGTTCACAGTTGCACTATTCACTGTTCTAGGCATTGCTCCAAACATGATGCTTGCCAAGGTGTGCAGCGACAAGAACAAGCCCAATGGCCAGTACAGACTCTCCTCCAACAGAGAGGCAGTCATGGACTTCATCCAGAACCTACCAGTTCGCAAAGTACAGTACACATTGCTCAAGCTAAAACATAAACAGAGCCTTTGCCTCTTGTCAGTGAATAATTCTAGAAAGATGTCAGAAAGTAATGAGTTCTTGTCTTGTGAAAGGCTGAAAGATGTTGTGTATAGAGACTAATAATGTGCTGAGGAGAGGAAGAAGGTGGATGACAGGAATTATCTATTAATACGTAAGTACAGTTCAAATGTGTTTCCATTTTCCCAGGTTTGTGGCATAGGGAAGGTGAGTGAGAAGATGCTAAGCGCTCTGGGTATCAGTAGCTGTGCTCATCTAGGCCAACAGATGGCGTTGCTGTCCTTGTTGTTCTCTGAGACAGCCTGGCATCACTTCATGCAGATTTCCCTGGGTTTAAGTTCTACACACATACAAAGGTAAAATGAGAGTATCAGGAAAAACGCATTACAATCCATAGAGATGTGTGATGTGACAGTTGAACAATGTGTCACATTTAAGTGAATTCTGACTGTTGTCTATGCTTTCATTTAGGAATGAAGACAGAAAAAGCATAAGCACAGAAAGGTATGTTTTTCATTATGCTGAAAGAGAAACTGATACATTTTCTTTTGATTGCTTAAAGTTTTCTAACTGTGTACTTACCTCTTCCTCATTTTCTCCTCTCGGTCCCACTCCTTTCCTCCTATCTTGTACAGGACATTTAGAGAAATGAGTACAGCTGAGGAGCAGTTGTCTTTATGCAGAGAGCTGTGTGAAGACCTAGCTGAAGACATGAAGAAGGAAGGACTGAAGGTACAGAACAACAATTGGCTTATTTTATTTCAGTTGTTAGCAGAACATGGGACACGCAGTATGGGACACACAGTAACACCATACGTATCTTTTGAACTTGCAGTTCACCTTTGTTGGAATAAACCCATCTTTGGCAAACATAGTGCAACATTTTAATCTAATAACACAATTTTGACCATGTATAGCTGTCCTCCTATGGGTATATTATGTTCATAGTTTCAGTTTTTAAAACTGCTCTGAGCAGCCATCGCTTGACTGGATTGTGCGTTGAAGCACTGTGAGAGCCTCCTCAGGGGAAAGGGAGAGAAAGAAAGGGTATTTGAACAGATTTGGACAATACCACAAAGATGGATTGAGAGACAAGGGCCATTTCTGTAAAAAACAAAACAAAAACCCCCCACAAATGTTATTCTTGGCCTTCCTAGAATCGTCCTGACTCCAGACAGAATCTCATACAATTACCTCAACCTGTTCATTCCTCGCCCAATCGATAGAGAGAGGACTGGATGGCTTGGCACGGCCATCACCCCCCTGCCTGGGTCCCGATGTGGCCTTGATAGCTGGAGGAAATGGAGGGCCATTAAGGAGACAGCAGGGGACTACTATCAGCCTTGGAAATGTCTCCCTGGGAGATGATCACATTACTATGGAAGCGCTTTGTGGCCCGTTACTCACCAAGTGCCTTCTGACAAATCAATCAGTGATATGACAGCTTATACAGATAACCATCTATGTTCTATTTATGGGCCCTCCATGCAGTGTATTTACCATTGATTATTTCTGTAATTAAGAGGTTATTAGATAGCTGTCCTGGATTGTTCCAGAAAGAAATGGCCTTTGCTATTTTTCCATGCTGACATGAATTCAACTATGTATTTCTTTAATATTCCTCAAGGGTAAAACGGTCACTTTGAAGCTTAAGAACGTGAACTTCGAGGTAAAAACCAGGGCATGGACGCTGCCATGTGCCGTCTCTACAGTGGAGGAGATCTTTGCTGTAGCTAAGGACCTACTGAAGACTGAAATAGAAAATGTCAGTCCTCAGCCACTCAGACTGAGGCTCATGGGTAATTGGATACAGCACTATATCTAACATATCAATTGCTCTAACTGCCTATATATAACTATTTTCAAATGTATTTGAATGATCAGTGATACACTGAATGTTGAAATAATAATAATACAGTTGTCTCTGTATCATTTGTTTTGTGTTTGTAGGTGTTCGAATCTCCACCTTTGTCAGTTCAGATGACAAGAAGCCCCTGCAGAAGAGCATTGTTGGCTTCCTACAGCAAGGCAAGACAGGCTGTGGTGGCTCCTTCCAAGGTTTCTGTCAAAAGCCTGGGAGAGAGCCTCTCTTCAGTCCGTCCATCCAGACCCAGCCCCTTGCTTGTCACCCCCAGACCCAGAAGGGCCAGAGGCAAGAGGAAATTCCCTGGCTGGTTAAGTGCAGGGGGTTAGAGGTGGGCCGGACTGGTGAGCAGCAACAACAATCTTTCTTCCAAAGGGCGCATGCCCAGAGACTGCAACTCCAGGCTGAGAACACAAACACACCAGAGGAAGGACATGGGGACAATCCCTCTGTTATTACTTCCATAGGCACCCACGCTCAAAAGAGTGGGGACTCACCAACAAAGATACATGAGTCAGAGAGTAACTTTATTGCCTCAGGTAGAACATCAGCTCTCCCTGACACAGTAGATGTCAGTATTTCCCCCCTAGAGGCCCATGCATCCACATCATGCTTTGGGGGCACAGACTCAGGGTGCCTCACCTGTCCTGTGTGCTTTAGGCAAGTGAAGACCACAGAATTGAATGCGTTCAACAGACACATAGACCAGTGTCTCAGTGATGTCTCTATAAAACCAAACCAAATCACAGATACTGACTCAGAGTCAGATGTGGAACTAGAGAAAGGCCACCAAGGATGGGAAGTGATGGACAATGAGAGGGAGGAGTTTGAGATTAAAGAGGAGATGGAGAGGGAGAAGGCAAAGCAAAATAAAGACTTGGAGCCATTGCCTGAACCATTGCACAGACTGACCTACTCAAATACAAGAATAAATCAGTGTGATGACATCTCGGAGCAGGGGACATTTAAACTAAATAGAAAGGATCATCAGCCAGACCATCACAACTTGAAAAAATATGACACTGACTCATTTCAATGGGTCTCTTTAGTGCGCAAAGGTAGCCCTGAAACAGTGACCTCACAACAGCCTGAGTCATATTATGATCGTAAAGGTCCTGTCCTCATCTGCCCAGTGTGTGAGGTGACCCAGGATACTAATGATCTCACTATCTTCAACTGCCATGTTGACCTCTGCCTGAACCAGGAAGTGCTGCATGAGCTGGGGGGACAGACATCCACTCCCATGAATCCACCTTCAATTACTGATACAAATAGCAAGGCCAAAGGTGAGTCTAATAAATCAGGAAGTACGATACTCCTTACTTCACGTGTACAGGAACTTGTGCATTGCAATTTTTGATGATGCGTTTCTTTGTGAATCATCCGTTTTGTTCCTTGCTTACGATTGTGATGCCATATTCAGTATTCACTGCATGGATCTAAAATCTGATACAATACATGCATTAGTATTGATGCTAAATACTACGCTACTCAGAAGATATCTAAATTGCGGCTTATGTGATGTCTTCGGAGTAAATTAAAGGTGTGTGGGTATGGCAAGCCCTTTCAACATTTAATCAGTAGCAGTAATAGCAATTGTAGATATCAACAATTGCTTTTTGACTAGTTAGAATTACAAGCCAACATATCCATAATGTAATTTTGACTAATAGCAATTCTAATATAAGATATCTAAAATTCATTTCTCACTAGTCAAAATGTTAATTCTTGATATCAACAATTAATTTCTTACTAGTGGAAATGTTCTTTTTAGACATCTGTAACTTAATTACAACTAGTCAACTTTTACCATTGACTTGATATCACAATTAAATTCTTACTAGTGGCAATGTTCATTGTAGATATCTACAATTGTTCTTACATTACAGATATCATAAATGGAATTGTAGATATCTAAAATTCAATTCTGACTATGTCGGCTTGGAATTGTAACTAGTAAGAATGTAATTTCAATTTAAAATTTTAATTTAACTTGTGGTACTTTCATGATATGACGCCCACATATCCGAAATGGTTTGTTGATATGTCGGACATATCGGAAATGCAATTGTTGATATCTCAAATGGGAAATTACATTTCCACTAGTCACAATCCTTTTTCAACATGTGGAAATTCAATTGTAGATCATTATTCTTACTAGTGAAAAAGGAATTACTGATATCTATAATTAAATTAAATATATCTGTAAATCAGTTTTGACTAGTCGAAATGTAATTACTGTGAAATGTGAAAATATATTTGTAACATGTCAAAATTGTTTTACAGATAACTTAAATTAACATTTTAACTAGTCAAAATGACATTTTTGACATGTCGGAATGTCATTTCCACTAGTGAAAACTAAATCGTTACTAGTCAGCCCTACTGATTAAATGTTAAAACAGCTTGCCATAGTGTGGGTGGCCCATGACCTTGTTATTTACTGACAGTGGCATTGGGTGGGATATGTGTATTGATTCTCACAGAGAAAAGACATCTCATTTCACCTCATGGGGCCTCCTTTGCCCTGCTCTTGGAAATGGCTAAATCATTTTCTCACCTATTCACTTTACACAATGGACTGTCTGTCCACCCAGTTCCCTCTTAAACAAGCCTGCTTCAGAAATTACACACTTGACATACCTGAAGAGGTGATGCAATCGTCCCTCCTAGATAGTTGTCATTTTTGGTCAGGGAGATAAGGCTAGGGTTTTTCCTTTTACATTAGTGTCTATTTCCGTTCACAGAGAGAGATCAACCCTTGCCAAGTCAAGTGAACAAAGGCAAAAGTAAAAGGTGAGATTGCTCAGTTACAGCTTGTTGCAGAGCGGCCAATTGCGTGTCTCTGCTCATTCAATTTGATTTTGATGATGTTTTAATGAAACAAATGAGGAGTGGGGGCTCTGATATTCTATATAATGGGTATTTTATTGTTCTCATCATGACTTTTAGACGAGGTTCACCTTCCTCTCCTCCTTCTAAGAAGACCAAAGGCCTGGGCCCTCGCAACACCATTGACAAGTTCTTCAAGTGACCGGCATCATGCACACAAGGCCCGTCTGGCTCAAAGCCCGTGTCTCCACTGTCTGAAGGACCTGGCCAAATCTGTTTGGACTCCAAATCAGTGTGGCCCAGCCAGCTAAAACCTCTTCAGTGAAGACAAGACTCTGGAGTTTCATGCTAATGATCTTACCTCCACCTTTTGGTTGCCACATTGAAAAGCACTCTGTCAGACATTTGCAAATAATTGTTACAAAAACAGCCATATTTAATTGTTCTCTGCAAAATCTGAAATTAGGAATACTATTATATTATATTATATTATATTATATTATATTATATTATATATGTTTTTCTTTTTGTGAGCCATATGAAAGAAATGACAGATGACAAAAAGCTTTGGGTTATTATGCATTTACTGTATGTTTTAATGCACTATTGTTAATCACCCTATTGTCCCACCAAAAATAAGCCTAAAGTATATGGGTGAGTTTCTGACCTTCAGCATATAGTTTTACTTTAATGTATGCTACATTTACTAATTTATTACATGCTAAGTGCTAGTTTTGATATATTTTTTAAATTGACTTCATGAAAACATTTCATTCAAATATTTCAATAGAACACGTCTGCTGCTTCTGCAATTGTATTTTTTGTGTTTTATAATAACGTAAGTTTAATGAAGATAATAGAATTCCTCTGTCATTATGTAAATCTGAATTGTAATAAATTATTACCCTGTTGAAATTTTAGGATGAGCAATGATTTTTTTTTTTTTTTAAATTCAAATAGTATCAGTATCTGGATTATAGCCAAGTAGGACGAGCTGGACGAGCTAAGGAAGAAACCTGTATGAGGAACACGAATGCTCCAGTGAAGCTGTGCAATGGCCAGTAGTAGAAGACTGTAGTAGCACTGTGAGTGTGAAGCAGAGCCTCGCTGAAAGAGCATGCACGCTCAGTTAAATGTCCCTGGATAGATAACTTATAAAACGTAGAGCCTCATGTTAATCAAGGCATGCTATATAATAAATAAATCAGTATTCATATCACTTGCTTGTCTTCTAACAGGTGGAGTGCAACATGTTAAACATACTCTGTTGCTATCAAGTTTCTGATGGGTGTGAGCTGCTAGAGTAAACAAGGGTCACCCCTCCAGCCTATTGAATATTGTAGGAGTACACTTCACTGTTTAAACATAGCAGTTACAGCAGACTGGTTTAAGGATGGTTTAGTCTTTTAGTCTACAGGGTTAAGGGTTTTCTTCATCTTGAAACGTAGGAGTCTTAGATGTTTGAAGTATTTGGACTAGAAGTGTTTGGTTTTGGTTGGTTATTTTGTGTTAGAAGTATTCAGTTCTCTTTCGCAGCACAAACTTTCAGCACTTTGGAAGAAAGTAACAAGTTAGCGCAAGCCAACTCTGACTATAGGGAGAGGCCACTCACAGCTTTGCAATGCAGAGAAGAGCTTTGGCTTTGAGGGAAAGGATGAAGACGCATCCCCTGAAGAAGGAGAATCTGGACCCTAGACAGTGGGTGAGACCTGAGATGGTGAAGGGGTTCACTGACTTCATACTCAGCAAACACTCAGACAACGAGACAGACAACAGCTTTGACAACAAAGAGATGTGTGAGTACTCAAGACTGAGAAGAAACTCGAGAAAAAGAATGAGAGAAAGTGTGGCATTATAGAACAGTACAAAAGAAATACATAGTACCTCACAGAGTGAAGTACTTCAAATTTTATGATCAAGACCAATAGCCAGAAGCACCTGAAGTTTCCCTTGTTGAACAGGCTTTTAGAGCCCTTTGGAACTATTGCAATTCCTTGGACTGACTGGTGGTGGATGTATGTATGCACTGCAAACTGGAATTAAAGGTAGAGGGGTGTAGGCCTTTCCTGAGTGAATCATTGGTTATTAGTCATAGTAGCCTGACTGACTATATGCCTGTAGCATCACACCTTCTAGCCAAGAACCACACCACAGTATGTTTGCACATGGCTGAAACCCAGACTCAAAAAGTCAATGGGAGGAGATGCACTATCATCATAAACACCTCACACGTCATTTGGTATATACAGCACACTTGATTCTCAGTGTCAAGCACACTTTGCAAAGTCATCCATAATGTGATGGCAAAAATATTTATTTGAACAGTACTTCCATCTGCTGTGTTGTGCAGTGCTGAAGACAGAGAAGCTGTATTTTGAAGCAGCTAAGAGGAACGATGTGGAGACCATGAAGACTCTTGGGAAGGGGGTGAATGCCAATGCAAAGAATGTGGTGGGTCTAGAAAGGAAAACCATCTCTCTACAATAGCAACCATCTCATCACAATGGAATTTGACACAACCTTGTTTCAGGGTTTTGGAGCAACTCAGTGTAAATGCATAATCTACTAATGTAGTTTTATTTTTGACCCTAGCATGATAGGACTGCCCTTCACTATGCAGTAGCCGGCAAAAACAGGGAAGCTGTGCAACTTCTTCTCCAGCGCAGGGTCAACGTGGATCAGAAGGACAAGGTGAGAGAGTCTGCAGTGCTTGAATTTTAAAACTTGTACCATAGACAATACCTTAAATCACATTTTGCAAGTAAACCAAAAAAGTCTGTTTCCATCACTTCCATCTCTCTCCCTCTCTCATTTTTTCTTTTTTCTCCCACAGCATGGAGTGGTACCCATGCATTTGGCCGCCTGGTTTGGCAGTTTGGAAATCATGCAACTATTAGTGCAGGCTGGAGCTGAGCAGAAGATGGAAAATGAGGTAAAGCCCTCCTCAGGCATATGTTGATATTTGTTTTTAATTATCCTGCACTTTGAATCCAACAATACCGATTTGAATGTCTCAGAAACACTAGTTCTGTCAGATATCCTCCTCTTTCATAGTGAATTCAGGATAGTAGATACTTAGACTCCATATATGCACATTTCATCTCTTGATTAGTCAGAGAAATTTTGATAATTCTTACACTTTTGTTTGGTTGACTTTCTCCTCCTCAGGTAGGACTGAACATCATGCACTGTGCTGCAATCAACAACCACACTGACATTGTAGAGTACATTGTTGATGACCTGCAGATGAAAGAACTGAACACGACGGACCAGGTATCTACTGTAGTGCACACTACCTTTCTCATATAAACCAATGTACTATGTCTATGAGGACTAATTGAGGACTTATTGGCCTGTATGCTCTTACACTACCACTACTGACGTACAAAGTGTGGTTGGTTGCTGTTGTAACTGTTTTCCGGAGTGTCAAAGCAGGCTATTGCTCTTTCCTTGATTCTATTACTTCTCAGTCCGGACACTGGCCATTTTCGTTAGCCGCAGAGAATGGCTGTGTCGACATGCTGGTGATGCTAATGGGGAGCTCTTACAATATGGCCACCATGAAGCCCAACAAGGTGTGTTTGCGTGGATGTTTGTTTGTCTATTTTTGGTGGGGGCATCTATTTGTACGTCTGTGTTTGCATGTGTGTGAGTGCACATTTGCCCACTGTTGGGTTTCTCAAACCTGCAAGAGAACTCAAAGTCAAACATTCTTTGATGTAAGTCGTCGTTTCCCTCCCTCCCTTCTGCCAGAGCGGTGACACGCCCCTGCACTTGGCTGCCAAGAACGGCCACTTGGATGCCGTCGAACTGCTGCTGCTGAACTTTGATACGCGGGATGAAGTCAATATGGTAGACAATCAGTGTGAACACTGTCTCTATCACTGTTTGGTTCATATGCTGTGTGACAGTATGTGCTCAGTGGTAATCCATTGCTGGATGGTGGCTTCTCTTTGGTTTGATTAAGATGTGTAAAACAAGTACTGGTTACTATTATATAACAGAAAGTGTGTCCTGATTTTAACTTAAAGGGTAATTCCGGTATTTTTAAACCTGGGCTCTATTCGTACATATTAGTCATTTAGACCCCAAAATAGGTACAAAAAGTTTTGGAGGAGGTAGATCGCCTCAGCCGGCAGTCGCGAAACAGGCTGCAATGGCTGCAACGTAATCTGTTGGGGCCACTGCGCCCGATCAACGTACTTCCACTAAAAGTGCTTGTTTTTGCCACTGACAGGCTCAGATTGTTATTCGTGTGTCTGACAACATTACGGAAATGATCGCTACAGAGATAGACATTTGTTTAACCAGAAACAGAAGTCTAGCTCAAGGAGAAGTCTCCTCTGAAATCTGAAAGATGAGGTGAGTTGTTGCAGGAAGAGGTTAAACAAAAGTTTCTGGTTAAACAAAGGTCTATCTCTGTAGCGATCCTTTCCGTAATGTTGTCAGACACTTCCAATAACAATCTGAGCCTGTCAGTGGCAAAAACAGCTGAGGCAATTTACTGGAGCAATTCCAAAACTTTTTGTACCTATTTTGGGGTCTAAATGACTAATATGTACAAATAGGGCCCAGCTTTAAAAATATCGTAATTACCCTTTAAATTCGTTGACAAATTGTATTTGATTACATTTACACACTGCTTTAGGCAGAGTTTTCAAAACTGGGATTGGGACCTAACAGTGGATTGCGATGACAATAGTTTCCCTGTCTTCAATAAAATAATAAAAAGATTAAAAAAGCTCTCCAGATAATTCTGAATAAATCATAAGGAATTATTAGGTGTTTATAAAAGGTCCCTTATAAAGTACCCTTATACTAAAGGGACCTTTCCAGGCTGATTCTGAATGCTGGTCAGTCAGAGGCCTAAAAGCAGGCTTAAATTTGTTTTTTCAATACAGTAAAATCATTTTGAAATGAGTTTGACAATCATTGTTGTGGTTGTTAGCCAGCGTCACTACTATAGTTTATACATGGCTCTCTGTATTGCAGGCTGGGGAAACAGCACTGTACCAGGCTGCAGAAAACACACATGAGGAGTGTGTCCTGGCCCTGCTGGAGGCTGGTTGTGACCCCAATATTCTCACCACGGTAGAGTAAGGCACTGCTGACTCAAATAATTCAATTACTGCACTATTGCCCTATTGTTAATAATACTACATAATGCATTAATGGGGTTAATCCTTTGGGCAGCATCAAATTTGCATGTGCTAAAAAAGATGTTTCTTGAGACTTCTAGTACATCTGAACAACTTCTCTTGTAGGCCAAATGCAGTGCTCTCCATCCAGGTTCAGAGAGAGGTGACACATCACTGGTGCAACTCCTCCTAGACCACGAAGCCCAGATGGACTTTCAGAATGAGGTCAGCAAAAACAAGCCATGTGGCAGCAGCACTTTGTTTGCAATGTCACAGAACAGGTGTATTATTGACATTATGCCTGGATCAATGCCATCGTAATCTAACATACTTCATCCTAATCTTACATAGTTCATTTTTGGGTTCATGTTGTGTAACAGGATATTTTTGCTCTCAGCACCTAGAGGCTCCTCTCCACCTGGCAGTGAAGAACTGTCACATCCCTGTCATTCATTCTCTACTGCAGGCTGGCTGCAACATCAATGCCACTGATCAGGTATGCTCTGCATAGTAACACACTCTCAAAATACGGTCTCAGCCTGAACATTTAAAAACTTTGAGTGTGAAAATGTTTTGTCCCTGTTGCACTGCGAACTGTTGTTAGAGGTCCCAGACTGCTATGCATCTTGCTGCAGAGCTGGCCAGAGTGGATGTGGTGGAAATGCTTCTCAAAGCTGGGCTGGACCTGACACTCCAGGATAGGGTAAGAGTGCTCACCAACACTCAAAAACTCTAGTTAGATAGATAGATAGATGGATAGATAGATAGATAGATAGATATGCCCTGATCTGGCCAAACTCTTATCAGGTCAGGTCATCCAGAGGAAGGATAAAAACACTAAACTAATACATTTTAGCCATAACAATAGCACAATACATTGTAATACATGGTAAGGAAAGTGTCTAACTCTAATTCATGTTGTTGGACATGTTGTACCCCTAAGCAGCAGGGTAAGACAGCTCTGGGTGTGGCAGCCAGAGCAGACGAGGTGATCATTGTGGACATGATTATCAAAGCAGAAAGATACTACGCATGGAGGGAGGTGAGGTGATACTTCTAATGCCTGCTGCTTTCATGTGTGTTATAATCTATCCCCGGGGCCTGGCAATCAATAATTGCATTCATCACAGGTGATTCATTTCCTAACGTCACTATTCTAGATTAGTTGAATCCCTTCTAATACTATTAAAGCAGCCATGATAAAAATGACTTACAAACCACAAAAACATGACAGCCAATTTAACTGTCAATTTGATTAAGCATGTGTTTGGTTCCCTACCCTTCCTGATGCTCAACATGTGTAGCTTTGACTTTCAGATTGATAATTGTGTGTGTGTGTGTGTGTCTTTCCAATTAGCTCTCACCATGCCCTTGTAGAGTCTGAGGCATGTGGCCTTTCTCAAGATGCTGACATGATTTGATTGCCCTTTCAGGCCAACACAGAACATAATGAAAGTCTTCACAGCCAGTCTCCCCTAACGTTTAAATTGGACCACCGTTTTGAGACCAAGCAGTTCCGTTCCACGGCTTGGCGCCTGGCGTACCAGCTCCTGAAACCAGGAGACTGGAAAAGACTGGCAGAATATTGGAACTTCACTACGGAGCAAGTGGCAGCCATCGAGGAGCAATGGACAGGTGCAATCAATCACAGCAGAATAGCGCCTCTTGTAGCCTCCATATAAGGTTATAAGGTTACTGGTACAATTCCCTGAATTGTTTGGGAAAACTCTTCCTTCCCTCAACATCCACCATCAAGATACTGTGGAGCTTAACCCCCAACTGGGGGTTTAGTGGCCAACAGAAGACCGTGGTTGTATTGGGAAAATGTGAAGCAGCACTTAAAAATAGTATGCATGCTCAACGCTTATTTGGATAAATAACTTAATAGAGTGGTCTTTTTTCAAATATACTGGCTATATTATTCTCTCTATTCTAGCTTCCTAGCTACAGTTGCAGCTTTTTTAAAATTGTATTTTGATCTGACTGGACTGTGCTGTGTGCGTTTTCTGTCCTCAGGTCAGCAAAGCTATAAGGAACATGGGAACAGGATGCTGCTGATCTGGCTTCATGAGGTGGAGTTGGCTCATAAGAGCCCTGCTAAAGAACTCTACCAGGGCCTCATCTCCACAGGCAACAGGAAAGTTGCAGGTACATTTCTCTATCAAATATTCTCAAGTATGACAAAAATATTGAAAAGTCTACAAAACACGTAGCTGTGCTGACTGGGAAAGGGTGCCAATTTGAGTTGAATAGTGCATTTGTTTCACCACAGAAATTGTTGATTTGTTATCTTACAGATAAGATTCGGATGGAGGCAGAAGGTGGTGGCAGTAAGAGCTGCAGCATTTCATGAGGATGAACATTTTAATGCATGGACAAGCAGAAAAATAATTCTAAGCAGCTGAAAGACATGTAATCTAAGTTAAACTAATGATCTGTACAGACAGTCAACGGTAAAATAATTTATTATAAAATTGCAGATTTTTGCCAGATCATTTACATATGGCTTAGTACTGTAAACTCAACCTGTGGTGTTGGACGGTCATGTCTTGATGGAAAACATCATCAATGCAATAAATTAAAATATGTGATTTCACATATAATAGTAAAGCCTCAACTTTCCATAATTTAAAAGGCAAATTTACAATTCAGTCTTTCAAACTAATGTTCAAATATGCTCAACAATGCTGAGTGCAAGGACAATTTCATTTCAGAAAGTCAGAATAAAATGAAAAATGCCACCATACGCTAAACAAAACCCCCAGAATACTTCAGAAAAGCTCTTCAAAGGCTCTACTTCTTAATAGGCTCTACTTGATCAGTGACTGTATTAGGAGAATCTGACAACTGTTTTTATGATAATAAAAACATAGTACAGTGAACGTTGAAATTTACAGTAGGTGTGTAACATTTTGTGTGTGTGATCAATCCACTACTTTGATGGAATGTATGTGGCATGTGTTGGAGTGTGTTCTGGAGGAGGTCTTGCCTCCCGTGGAGCCATGACTCTGTTGAGATGAGCGAGGAAACTTGGCAGCCGTGGCCTGACCAATGGTGAGCTGAAGGACAGAGAAGAAAGCCATTTAGCAATCATGGTAGCTGCAGTAAAACATTTTAAACAAAATGTATAGCTGTACTATAATTTGCTCATTCACAATCTAAAATCAAGCAAACAGATGTTACGGATATTTTTTTGTGTTCATTCTCAACTACACATTGATAATGGTGATAATACATCAAAATGATCCTGGTAATGTGCCGTGCCCCATACCTGCGTAACTGGGTGATGGCGTTCAATGATGACAGAGCTCATGGGCGGAGTCACACCCATCATCTGCAGGTTGCTGCGTGCAGTCTTACCAATATCAGGGCGTGCAGTGATGCGAGCAGTTACTGTCTTTGAGGGTTTTTGCTGACTGGATGTAACTACACGCCCACTGACCTGAAACAATATTTTAAATACCATGTGTCATTATGTCATAATGTTTGACTTAAGTTGAGCCATTCAGACTTGGGGCAATATCGCTCATAGTCACTGATCTGGGGTCAATTTAGCAATTTTCTCCATGATGTTTAAAGTGGACAATCTTATTTATTGTATGCCGTCAAAGGAAATTTAAACCCAGAGCCAGCAGATCTATGGGTAATCCTAACCTGTTTGTGGGTGCTTGCAGTGCCCCCTAGTGGGAGGGAGCTGTGGACCACCGTAGTGGAGGGGAACACTTCTGCCCTGGACACTGGGGCACTGGAGCCCACCTGAGGAAAAAGGCGATCAGGGGAAAAAAGGACAAGAGTGGGACATGGATGAGGAGAGTGATAGTGAAGAAAATAAAATCTGATTGAATGAACTGAGAAAAAAAGCTGATTCAGCACTATTGTCTTTTTGTTTCTGTCAGCAACTAAATTAAATTAAAATAATTGATGAAAAAGCAGGAATTTGCACTGATATGCCCTATGCACAGATAAAATAACATTTCTATACATTTGAGAGAAAAAAATAGACTTTTTACATAAAATATTATTCTAATTGATTTAATGAGAGATTGGGAGAGAAATTCAACTGTGGCTCTGATCTTAATTGTGGCAGAAAAGAACCGTGACATGCCAATAAATTTATGTTTTAATTAGAAATTGTGTCAGTCTCTCACCATCTCCTCTGCCTCGCTGTGGGACAGAGGGGGGTCAAAGTGGATTGGGCTGAATCGTGTAGAGGAGATGGGACGTGGCTGCAGCTGAGCCACTGAACTGGAGCCAGGCTCATCCCGGGGAGGCAGAGCATCTATAGAGGCAAGACATATCAATGAAATAAGACCGACAGAAAACAGGTTTAATACAGCCAAATCAAATCACTCTCTGAGTAGCCCCTCCCAAGGATTCTTCCATTTTTTCCTAAAAGGTTTTGTGGGAGTTTTTCCTTGTCCTCTGTGAAGGTCCAAGGCTGGGGGATGTCGTGTACTAACCTTTTATTGTTTTCACACATTGGGCACTATGAAGCCCTTCGAGACTGTAACAGTGATTAAGGGCTATACAAATAAATGTGATTTGATTTGACTTATTGTCAAAGCTGTGTGCTGGACAGCGGGTTTTCAGTTATGCTGAAAAATCTGGTCAACTGTGCTGCCTTGTTGAGGGCGACTGATTACGACAGTTTCCTGATTGGCATACTGTGAATGAGAGGCCTACTCATCTGATATTTCCCTTTGGTAGAACATTTTCACTTTTCAGAATATAGATTTCCACTTGAAGTTTAATAGCAGTCAACCTCCCACCACTGGCAAAGCAAAAACATCCATTCAGTGTCAGTGCTGTGGGCGAAAACGCCTCGATGAGAGGTCAGAGGAGAATGACAAGACTAGTTCAAGCTAAAAGGCAGGCCGCAAGTACTCAAAAAATAGCTCAGTACAACATTGATGTGCTGAAGGTTCTTGACGTGTTGAACCTTGAAGCAGATGTGCAACAGCAGCAGAAAAGGTTTCACTCATGTCAGATGAGAAAAAGAAGTTGAGGCTGCAGTGGCAACATGATCACCAAATATAGATGACTGAGGAGTGGAACAATGACGCCTGGTCCGACAAATCCTGGTTTCTGTTGCAAAATGCTGATAGCAGGGTCAGAATTTACTATAAACAGCATGGATCCATCCTGCCCGGTGTCAATAGTATAGGCTTGTGGGGTAATGGTGTGGGGAATGATTACTTAGTGTATGTTAGGCACCTTAAAACTAAGCATTGTTGTTGAACAGGTGCAGTCCCCAGACCCAATAGAGCACATTCAGGATAAGGTGGAACGGGATGTTTCACAGCAAGTGCTACTGAAAAGCTGCAACAAGATTCAAGTGGAACATTTCTAGCACGTTGTTGAATCCATGCCTTGATGAACTCAGTCGGTTCCAGAGGCAAAAGTGGACACTGAATGTACTGTATGGGTATAACAATGTGAATTGAATATACAATGATTTAACAATTATAATGCCAACAATCATTAGTCATGAGACTAACAAGAGCATTCTGGGACTGATAAGCTGCTTAGATGGTGCCTGCTTCTTCTTTCCTGAGAGTCTCTAGTGTCTTTTACCTGGAGGTACAGAAGCCAATACTTTAATCATATAGGTCAAGTTTAATCAAATTTAACCATTATAATATCCTTCCATGATTTTCTGTCAGAAGAAAAAAGTAAAGCAAATAAATCTATACTGTTTAAATGTGGACAATAAAATTCAAAGAGATTAACAAATCTCAATCTAAATGTGACAAAACAGCATCTGCTTTAATGAGTCCACAGTTTAATGAGTACATTCAGTCAGCAGTCCATAAGATGAACTCATGAATGACTGCAAGAAAAGAACAAAGACCCCCTTCTGCTCCACTCATTCATAAATCTGCACAATTGTCAATCGCACAAGGCTGCACTCTATTGGACAAATGGTGTCTTGGTTTCTATTCTGAGAGCAGTGTTGAATCAATAGAGCATAGAGGCAAGGCAAATAATGCTTTCAAGGTTGGTTATCAGTTATAGAGCAGGGGCCTAGTTATTTAGTTATTGGGCTAGTGATAGTCATGTGCCAGTCGCTTGTAGGTTGTGTGCAGGTGTCAAAAGATAAAGATTCTCTATTAATAGGAAAAGATCTATGTGGGTATTATGTAACTAACCATGCTGATCGTGAACTGCAGGCTGCTCTGGCCGCCCCTCTGTGGTGTGGAACATGCCGAGAGCCTCAATGTTGAGGGCACACACGCCCCTCATGAAGGCTTTTTTCATAGATTCCTCATAGCGCTCTCGCTCTAGTCGCATTCTCTGGATCTCAGCCTGCGACTTCTCCACAGCATCACAGTGCTGCAGAAACAGGTGGCAGAGAAGAGAGAGAATCAGTGATTAACATACTGCTGAGAACAAAATGTGCATAACTGTAAACTTATTTTTCTCTATGCTCACTTGCCAGTGTGTAATTTCTCTCTGTCCATCTCAGGCCTATGTGCTGCACCCTCACTGCATGTCACCTCACTAGCATTGTCAATAACTCATTTTTTCCAAACCCTCTTTCACTCTAATGGCTACGTCCCTTTGTTTCTCTGTCACGTCCTGATGCAGCTTCTTACTCTCTCTGCATGCTATTCCTTCTCTTGTTCCACTGTGTTTTTACTGCAACCTCCATCAAGCTGTGACTGCTTTAGTGTAGCAATTATTCAAAAAAAAAAAAAAAAAAAAAAAAAAAAAA
>CABFOQ010021897.1:19122-59342 GCA_900660455.1 Gephyroberyx darwinii | reverse complement strand
CTCGACGTCCCAGCCGCAGACCTCGCTCGGACGCGGCTGCTGCTGTCTCGTCCTCTCTGCTCCCATACTGCCGACAGTCGAGTCCCTCTCTGCTGTCGCCCTCAGGCGCACTGTCAGTCTCTCACCCTGACGCACACACTCACACAGTCACATGCAGGTTAAAAAGGCCCGGCTGCAATCAGCCTTAATTGGCCGCAGCCGCTGATTCCAGCCCGAGCCTTACCCCCCCGTGCCCCCGAGTCCACCACAGGTGGTAAACATAGAGAGAGGTACGTCCTTGTTTACAGATAGTGTAGAACTCTGTATGCATATTGCAACATGAAAGAATTTGTCTCACATTTAAGTGTTTGTTAGATCATTCATTACGTCTTCTGACAGCTGAGAATAGAGCAGAATGTTAATTGCACCTACAAGCCCCTGGGACTACTGCAGACTACTGGATGCCTCTCAACAAAGAGGTATTGATATAGTTTTGGATTTCTATGGTGCTTTTAAATAACTGTCCTATTTTAATTACTCTCTTACTATGACCAGGGAGAATACATGGTACAACATGATGGTAAAGCTTTCAGTGTGATTTCAAGTTTTGTCTGACTTTGGAGGGTTGGAGGACTTTCCAGGAGCAACCTGAGTGAACCTATTCTGAGCTAGGAGAAGACTATTTTGGTACTCAATTCAGAATAAGAGATACAAAATGTGGCGTGTGCCCAGGATTTTCTGTTCTTAGTCTAACTTGTTACCAGAGCAACAGCTGCTTAAGATCAAACCTGCAAAATCACAGTCTTATTCAGAGTTAGCAGGATTATGACCATTCCTTTTTAAATTTAGTCCATCCATGAACCCATTTCCAGACATGGTTGCACCTTTCCTTAGAGAGGACCAATAGACCAAGGCACTATTATAATTATATGTGCTGTTAGAGGAGAAAATGTATTGAGCGACCACCAGTATCGTTTGGTGTTGGGTGTCAGTCAGTGCCACTAGCTCTGAGAATGGAATTTAAAAGAAATCATAGCCTGTGGCCTCATTACAGGCAATAAAATCATATCATGCCATTTTGAATAAGTTTTAGAATGAAAAGAGTTAAATACTTATATAGATAAATACAATGATGCAATATGGGTTATAGATGGAATTGTAAATAGCTTACTTATGCATTTATCTACAGTTTTCTACCACGATTGCTCTCTCATTTTACAGGTTTTGGCAGTGTTGCATTTCATAGTTAAAATATGTTTTCAGATACTGTGTATTCCTAATAACCTTCAATTATAAACTCTTGCTCAGCCACAGTAAAAAAGATGTTGTCTCTAACCATGGTGTTGTCCAACCAATCATATGATTGCTGATCATGTTTTTGACTCTCTACTCATGTTGCTTTTATTTCAAAACGAGACTGCGGAATTATCCAAGATAACCACATCCAAGATAATTTGGACCAGCTGGCATATTATTAGCCTGGATTAATTAAACAACGAAACTGAATCATCAGGAGTCTAAAAACATTCAACACAATGTTTTCTCGTCAAAATAAAAGCCTCTGGTTTTCACTACAGCCATAGAACTTGTGGGGAGAGTGGGTATTCACATTAATATCAACAGGGGTGTAAAGTACTTGAGTAATTGTTGTTTGTTACTATACTGTTTGGGGGATTTGTACTTCACACGAGTATCATTAAGTTTGTATACTTGTACTCTTAGTCAATTACATTTTTGGGAAAAAAAGATACTTTTTACTCGTTACATTTAAAATTCAGACCTTGAAAAAACAATTTTACGGAAGCTTGAAAAGTACACACTGTAAACTCACTCACACTGCCAGTTACATGAATGCTTGGAATTATCTCCTTTCCAGATCTTGAAGAATTGAAGAATCGTCCTCACGTGGGCACGAAGAGCCGCGGTGTGCCTCATGTTGACATCAAGTAGTTCCTCAAATGCCAAGTAACAATTCATATTTCTAATATTTTTACATTTTGGTGGTGCACATTCACACATTTAGACAGAGCTGTTATATATAATAATAAATTTTTTCTTCAACTCAAATGGAGATCATAACTGTGCCCAGTCTGAGAAGGCAGTAGAAATTGCACTTTCACTCCATTGAATGAATGTACCCTAAAATTCAAATGACAATTGCTTAGTATAAGCAGATTCGTTTTTCAAGAGATGTCAATCAAATCTCCATATAGATCGTATAGAGAAGTCAGTTTGAAGAGGTGCTACCTTTGAGCAGTTAACTGACTGAACTCAAACGCCATTGATGAGTCAACCACAGAGACAGAGAGCCCAATTTACACCCTTAAATCCCATGATATTTCTCCTTGCTGTAGCTCTGTTTAGCACATTACCTCCATATGAGTCCCAAGAGCAGTGAACCACAGACAATAGCTGCCCTGTGTGACCACGTCCAGCACCGGATGGGACTTCTGGGTGTTTTTTTTCACTCTCCATTGGCTTTTATTGCTTAAGAATCTGGTCTGATACTGATCACACGTATATGCACAACGATTGAAGGAATTATTCCGTATTCTGGGCCTGTGCACAATAAATAGTTAATACTGTAGATAAATGCAACCAAGAATCCTTAACTTAAAAATAACTAACCAACTTAATTAACTTAAACACTAAAATATAGTGTAGAATGTGAAATAACTCGTTTTTGGTTGGGATCTGTGATGCTGTGGTTCGTTCTGGTGTTAGAAGTATGTTTTTTTAGATTCTATAACAACTGAAGTTGATGGAGAGTGAAAACCCCCCCCCAAAAAACACATCCAAAAGTCCCATTAGATGCATTGATGAGAAATTTGCTTTGTAAGCAAGAAGGAATTAAGAACACACGTTATTGTTGATGATGTTGTTTATTGGGGGCTTTTATTGTTTTAAGCTTCTGAATACAATATACACATGACATCTGAGTGACATGATAGAAAATGTTGAAAGGAAATAATTCCAGGCTTTGCTGCCCGTCAAGAACCTGTGATTGTGTTTGAACTAGCCATGGAAGACCAGGCCACATCGATGACTTTCCCATCCTCCAGTTGTAGTAACCCTAAACAGCCAATCAGATCCCTATCAATGGAAAATTAACCCGCCCATACCCACGCTAGGTCCTTGGGGATCTTTGGGGATCTTTGATTATATACGCCTGCTATCAGAATATGACAGTCAGAGAAGCTACAGAAGATGGACACTAACGGTACAAGTGATGAGGACGAAACGGTCAGCACCCATGGTGAATGGGTTCAGCTAGCCAGTATCTGGTTTGGTAAATACTGGTGAGATGAACCCATTCGTTGTAGCATTGCTACAAAATGCTAACAAGCTTCCAGTGGTAACCATAGTTTACTGGTGTGACAAAATGATCATCTTCAGGTTGAACAGTCAAATAGAGAATATTGCTGAACCTAAGAAACTTTATGACAGGAGGTACACACACAGGTGTACTTCCCCAACCCTCTTAACTCTATTAAAAACTCTATCAGGAAGGAAAGGCCTTCAAATCTAAATTAACTTGAATCTCTGCAGCCAAAGTGAAACTGCTCCTCAAGGCCTGACACTTTTTTATGAACACCTTGCTCATCAGACGTGCCAGTCCTTTGTATCAAGAGAAATAACACAAATCAATGTTTCCTCTGGTCCCATTGTCAAAGATCATGAATAGATTAACGCTGCATTCACTGAGTTTTACATGAAAATTGCTACATCAGAATGTAACTACAACTCAATTGCGGAAGTACACCTGAAGAGGTCGCGAGAACTACTACCCCATAGTCTAATATGTGCATTAAAAGTGCCACACCAAATTTCTCTCCTAGTAGCATTATCTGAAATCTCAAGCATGTCCATGCTTAATGTCTTGCATGGGTTGTAAAAATTAATTATTTTGAAATTCCCATCTGTTTTACATACATCGATTACTATACATTCCACATCTGCTGGAGTTAGTAACCTTTTAAAAGCTATACCATCTTTAATACATTACATTACAATCATTTAGCAGACGCTTTCATCCAAAGCGACTTACAATAAGTGCTTTCAACGTAGGTAGGCAAGAGAACTACTAGTCACCAGCAATCATAAGTGCATCTCCTTCCTAAACAAGCATCTAAGAGCATAACCAGTGCTAAGGTAAAAGTGCAAAGTTTATTATTAATTATTCATTATTAATGAATTATTAATTAACTTTTTATTAATTATTAATAAATGTAGCACAACCTCCACCTTAATCGAACTGAATTATATCATGGTATAATAAAATCCAAATGAGGGCGCACGCCAATTCTTCTTAATAGGCTACTCCTTCCTCTTCTACTTCTACTTCTTCTCCTCCTCCTGCTCTATGGCAGATGGCAACCAGCTATTTTGTACATTACCACCACCAAGTAGGCTGGAGTAAGGGAACACCATGACCAGCTCTGATGAACCGTGCCCCTAATTATCAAAAGGACAGGGAAATACAGAAATAAATAAATAGGGAAAAGAATATATATACGGATATGCATTAATAAGGAAATATATAAAAAGAGACATTTAGAAATACAGAATTAAATTCTAAGGCAATAAATACATAAATAAGTAAATAAGAAAATAAATATACAGAAATTGATGAATGAGACAAATAAATAGGGCAAAACATAATACAGAAATATAAATTTATACCAGATTTCCTCTATTTATTTATGACTGTGTGCATTCATGCATTACTTTATTTATTTGTATATATATATACACTGATTAGTTGATTTATTAGTAAGTTCCGTCATTCTTAGAGTATTTTTATTTACTTATACATTAATTAATTAATATAAATGTCAGCTTTGGTCCTGCACAGTTTCAAAGACAGGCACTGCTTGGGGAATCATAAACTCATGTGCTCTCTCACTTTCTCAGCAGCAGCAGATTTCAATAGCTAGTGCTGTTGCCAGCGGTTATTTGGTCAGGAATTACAGAGTGGCCCATAGAGACTGCATCTTAACACACTGTGATTGATCAATGGCACACACGCACACACACACACACACACACACACACACACACACACCCAACACACACTCCCTCTCAACTCATGCTGATTGATGAGTAATAGTTCAGAAGTTCAGATGAATGATTAGCCCTCTGATTGACCATGACTGGCAGGCCAGCTTTCCCTGATCAATAGATGATCAATAAATCGATGATCAAGGGGTGATGGGGGCATTAGTCAAGAGCCTGTCAGAAAGGTGGAGCTGACTTGACTGTTGGAGAGATTGGACTGTTTTATTTCCATATGTCTGTCTGTACATCTGTTAGTCTGTCTCCTTTCTGTCATTTCTGTTTGTCACCCTGTATGGCTCTCTCTCTGTCTATCCATCTCTTTGTCTTCCCGGTTGTCTGACTGTGTTTCTGTTGGTTACAGTCTTTATTTTTCTGTGAAGCAAGTCATTTGAACAGTACTATTTTCTATTTTCAGCTTCATTCATGTTGTTTCTTCCCTGTGGTTCTTTGCAGTAAACTGAATCCAGCCACTCTCGGGCTGAGACATCTTGCTTTTTCCTCAGTTGACTCAGCTCTTTTGTCGTCAAATTTCTATTGCAATTTTCTCTGTGTTGCCTACAGCCTGTTTCTTGTACCCCTTTCTCTTTGTCAGATAAAGTTAGAGTGGGGGAGCCTGCTATCCCACTGACAGCAGGGAAACCAAAACATATTTCTCCAAACCTATGGTATGAAGACATGAAAAAGCTATTTTTCCATCTCAGGCTGTCTAGAGTTGCAGAGGGACAATTCATCAACAGTGCAAAGAAGACATGGGACTTCCCAGCTGAATGAGTGGGTTTTCATCAGTATCATCATCATCAAGTAGGTCTCTTTAGAGCAGATACCAAGACTTAGAGTAGTTGGTGACTGGTGGAAAGACAGACAGCAGTCTTCTATTCAGTTATGTTCTCGCCTCACCTTGCCTCTTTCCTCTCTCTCTCTTTCTTTGCTTTACTTTTACAGAATCTGTGTGTTAAAGTAAAATTATCTGTGTAGTAAAGTAAATCAAAGACTTTTGTTTGTGCATTTAAGGTGAGGTTTTTATACGTGGTCATCTTCCATCTCTGGATGTTTCACTGAATAAGGTTCTCAACACCTCCACACGGATGTCCCAGAACCACCTCCTTCCACACCCACTCTACATTGATTAGACCTACTCCCATCTACACTACATTGACTCTGACCTGACATTGCACCCCCACACATCAGCCATGTCCACTACAGCTAATGTAGTGGACATGGCTGACCCTTCTGATTGACCTACTAGCTTGAAACAGCCCACTCAGTAGTTCAGAAACCCAATAGCACTTACAATCATAAGCTAAAGGGATAACTTATCCTGCTGGCTTGAAACATCCTATTTATGTTATGGATTTATATACTCTGGGCCCCAAATGGTGTGCTTTCTTTTCACCACTGGCTTCTCTTTCTGGCTGCTTTAAAAGTGACCTTTGTAGCCTGACATAAGCCCAGGACCACGATCCCCTAAATCCCTACACTAAACCGATAGCGGACGTGGCAACAAATACACAGCACAACCAACTCACAAAAAGTGTACCCTGGCTTTCCAGCCTCATCCAGGCTTAGCTGCTAGTTCAGTGTATCTAAGCTTCTTCCTTTCATATGCCTTATCTACTGTCTTCCCAATGCATGAGTTCTATAAATAAAGAGACCGCTGAGTGTTGGACCACAATACCTGGCCAGGTCTTCGGCTGGTGCTGACTATCTCTAAGCGGGACTGTAATTTGCTGACCTACGTCATTTCAAAATTCCCTATCCCCTTGCTTCTAACTTGTGCGTTCTCAATACTAATTCTTACACAAAGCCAATTTGATGCATAGGGCTTTCCTTACAGGTAAATAATCTATTTCTGTTTGATTACTGCCAATTACTGTTGCCAAGGCCTTCAGCATGGTTATGCTGCCAAGTGTATCGACCTTGGGAAAGACTAAATTTGTCAGGATTTGTCAGGACATTTGACAGGAAAGTAAAAAAAAAAAAAGTGTTGTTTATGAAGAGAAAGGAGATGCACTGCTTTGGTGAACCTTAGAGTTTCCTCCTGGCGTGGTATGTGATCCACTACCAATTTCCTCCTTTATATGGGTGTTGCTTTGCTCTATGCAGATTTACTTGTGGCTAGAAGCAAAGGCCTCCATGACCCTGTTGCACTTGGCCTACAATATTCTAATGTAACTGCTTCTGTCCACTTTTTGTTCACTTCTGTCCACCTTTTGCATTAGCATCAACTCTAGTCTTAGTTTAGCACATTTGAATACCTCTGTTAGGCCAGATAGAGGCATTCATCGACATATAAGATGTTATCCCTTGTGCCATATTCCAGTGCCATATTCCAGGGCAAACACTCTAACACTATAAGAATGATACCAAGACCATTAAATGAACACCATAGCAGACATCATCATCGTCAGGTACAACCATTCGCTAACTACCTACTCTAACAGAAGGAGAGTTAAAACTGTGGACTCTAACTGGAAAATGGAATTACTGCATAACTACTTACTGCATAATTTGAGCTCAGACTTTGAGACGCTGTTCAAACTTTGAAATCTTAATGTACTTCATGTTTAACTTCTTATTTTTTTCCCCCATAAAAGTCCATGATGGAAAATGAGTAATAACATCTGGCGGCCAATTTTTAATCTTTTAAAAAATGTACTAATGAAATCTACTTTCCACTTTCAAGCTTAAGCAAGAACTTAGAGCTGCTTTCAGCTTGCACACACATTTTGTATGGGAAATTGACTTTTCTAGTTAAACACGTATTCTTACGCATCTTAAAACCAGAAGTAATCTTGCAGTAAGTCATTTGGCTTGAGAGTTGAAATTTAACGTTTGAATTTGCTTTATGAATGTCATCCAGAGACCACATTTTAAATGTAGGGTTAAAAAGAATCAATTACATTGAAGGCTAGGACAAATGTTCAGATCTATTATGAGTGAATGCCTGTTCTTTGAACATTTGACAATGCTTCCTGTGTGAGGGTCCCTGCTATTGCATTCATTCTGATCTCTGTCTGTCACTTTGTTTGTTTGTTTGTACCAGATCAAAGAACAGTTGGATATGAAATTGATTATCTACTATCAATAGGAATTACTAATGGAAAATTATACAACCAGTGATGCAAGGGGGTAGGTAGCACTTTCAGCAGCTATTTACAGGAGAGACTGGGCTGAGAACATGAGGCTTCACTGATCAATATGCAAATCAGAATGTGAATTTTCATTAAATGCAACAAATATGCATGAAACTCTTCCATTTTCAGAATGAGGTTGCAGTCTAACTTTGACAATTCGGATTTTTTCAGCCCTGGACCCAAGTGATGAATTTAGTCTCATGTCCTTTGGGACCCAGACTCATTAAAGTCAGGACCCAACAGAAACAGGCAGTTTGAATGGTGTCAGTCCAAAATGAGATTTCCACCATTAAAAAAAAATAGACCTAAGAGTACACCTACTCGTACAACTTGGCAAGCTAGCAGGAAAATGTTGTTCATCATAATATAGCATTTATGTTATTGCCTGCATGAAGACATTAGCTTATAAGAGTGATTTTTTAATACTGCCACAATGAGATATACTGTATATACGTGCATATAAAACATTTGACTGTCACGCCCCTAAACCAAATTTGCAGTAGTTGCAAAATTTGAGGACACTTTCAAGTTTTAAGCCACTTTATCTTCAGTCTTACTTCTCACTTAATTACTGAACTAATGGTACAGCATGTGACTGTGTGTGAACTCACACAGTGGATTTGGCAGGGGGATAGCAGTTCAGTTCTCATGAGGGCAGGACAGAGTCCTCATGCTGGGAGAGACATATGGCTGTACTCCCTGGTCAAATCCCGAAGCTGCACAATCTGGGAGATGTGAATGGCTGCTATTATGTAGGAAGGACAAGCTTACTAACCTTTTAGACCAGTATTCCTACTTTTTGTCAAACATTCTCTAAATGTATCATTCATTAACTACAGCCATTTTAAGCTCTCTGTACCTTCAATAAGCACCTTTGCCCTTGCAAGCTGACTGATATTTTTAAAACTCTTTGTCTCAAATTGTAGCCAGATCTCTAAAAATAGCAAGGGAGTGTTGTGTGTCTGAAGTACTAAAGGCTGGTCTGCAATAAAAGCTGGTAAAAAGAAAAATGGCACAATTACCAAAAAAGGAGTCTAAATTCATTCAATATTTATTACCTAAAACAACTAAAATGAGACTTTGTGTGTAATAGTGGAACAAACTGACATGTTTATCTCATTGCCATGAATACAGAAAAATCTGCCACTAAAAAATAATAGGATACAATACAGTAAAAGCCATATGGAAAATGAAAGGAATCAATAAATATCATGCAATAAGGATAAAATAAGTAAAAGCCAAATATCACAGAAAGGCCTTACCATAAAAGTACATTTTAAGAAGTAATGTAAAAGATGACCATGAGTCTGCCAGCCTGAGCTCCTCAGGCAAGGGGGCCAGGCCCTGCAAGGCCTGAAAAACAATCAGTAAAACTGTAAAATCAATTCTATAAGGGTCAGTGAAGTGAAAAGATGATAAAATCGTTGTTGCAGTATTTTGAATACATTGTAGGCATTCTATCTATTTTTGGTTAAGGCAGGTAAACAGAGAATTGCAGCAGCCAAGGCAAGATGAAATAAAAGCATGTATAATCCTCTCTGTATCACTGAAGTTCAAGACAGAGCTAACTTTTGTGATTTTCTGAGATGACAAAAGCAAGACTGAACAAGATTTTGTGTATTGTCTAAGTTAAGGCTCAGGTCAAAAAGGACTACATTCTTGGAGGCAGGCTTAATATGTTGATTTAGTGGACCATTGGTCGAATTAGGCTGGATGTAGTCTCGGGGCCTATGACAAGGACTTCAGTTTTGTCCAAATGTTTGGACATCCAGTCATTGACATCTGATAAACAACTATGCTGAGAGACAGAATATAGGCACATATTTTGGTTACTCTGCTTGACTGAGAGGTAGAGCTGGGTATCATCGGCATAACAGTGAAAGAAGATGATATGGTGCCTAATTTAATTACCTAAAGGGAGCATATACAGAAAGAATAAATGTGGATAGGGAAGAATTGAGCCTTGTGGCACACCACATGTGATTAAGGACAGAGGAGAAATAGTCATTAATGGACACAAGACATTTCCTATCAATAAGGTATGATGAGAACCAGTCTAGAGCAGTCCCTGAAATAGCAACCCACTGCCTCACTCTATTATTGTCTAGAGTATTGAAAGCAGCACTAAGGTCAAGGAGCACTAATACTGAGCACTCGCCTGTATCAGCATTCATCAAGATATCATTTACTTAGATCCTCATGAGAGATAGACCTAAACTGACTCAAGGTATCTAGATGAGGACAGGATACATCAGTAAAGAAAATGGGGCAGGAAATCTTAGACCTGATGTCCTCAATCTTATCTCAAAAGAAGGTTCAAAAACTTGTCACAATCAGCATTGTCAGAGTCAGTTCACAAGGCAATCAATAGTTGTAAACAATAACCTTGGATTAGTAGAGATTAGCTCAGAGAAATAGTTTGCTCTTGCATCTTAAATTTTTGGATTACAGGATATTAATAACTCCTTGTGCTCGTAAAGGCCCACTAGTGACTTTCCACTTCCATTCAGCTCTTCTCTTTATGCTGCGGATGCTTTCATTTTTCCAAGGGCAAATATTGGCAGATTTGGATCTAGTTTTTAGTGGACCTGTAAGGATGGCATGTAAGGACTGAAAACAAAGATCACTGAAACAATTTAACAGATCATTTGTGTGAGATAGCTGAGCCAAAATATTACCAGAAGAGAGGTGAATTTTTGAGCACTGACTGTGACAGCTTGAAAAACATTTTAACGTAATACATCAGTAATCAGAGGCACATATTCAATCCAATAGTAAAAACTAAATCTAAGACATTGCCTTGGTTATGGGTTGGGTCAGACACATCCTGATTTAAATTAGAGTACTCAGTAATATTTTAAAATTCAGGAGCATTAGGTTTAGGGTGGGGGGGGGCAATAAACAACCACACAAAGAACAGGGTCTGTACAACAGACTTTGAACATAAGCACCTCAAAGCTGGATAATTCATAAATCGCTGACAGGCTACATCTAAATAAGCACGGCCACTAGTCCTGGGATAAAATCATAGTCGGGGGACACACTTCAAGCAGCTGGCTGTGGTCACCAGGCTTTAATCAGGTCTCAGAGTCAATAAAATCTTATAAAATAAAAGTCTTATTGTTGACTTTTATCACATTAAGAAGATCCAGCTTTACATCAACAGTCTGGAATACAGTGACAGGAGCTTGTGCAATAGGTTGGAGGTTGCATACTTCCTGTTAGGTCCTTCCTGTTGGCAGCGAATGGTGTATAAGGCCTGACTAATAACAACTGGAATACGGTAGGAAATTGAATTAACAGTAGGTCTTTACATGGTTGTCATGCAGCCTGGGTCCTACATGAGATCAGAGCAAGTTCCATCTCATCACATCCCCAAAACGGGGAGAGGACAACAGTCCAGAAGTAATGCAATGTTTGCCAGAGTGTGTTAATAAGAGTTTCCGGTTACTGCGACTTGATGTCTTTTGATCCAACGTGCACAACGAAACGGTAACAGAAAGCAGCAGCATTGGGTAGGGAGACATTACAGACCAAGGCGGGGCCCATAACGAGCACAGAGGGAGAACTGAGGAGAGGAGGAGCCCACCTGAGTGTCCAGTACCGAGGAGGGACGCTGCCCTTCACATGGACGTTCAATCATTGCATAGCAACAATATTGAAATGCCATATACAGCATGTCCATATATATTAAGATTTGCCTATATACTATTTCAGCAAGTATTCACCCCCTTTTTCTCACTTTGGCTAAATTGTCTCACTAGTAAAAATACATTTCATAACATATTCATAGGTAACAGGGAGACATTTTCATTTGAATTTCATTTCATTTTAATTTGATCTTTCTTGCTAGGAAGTCTCATACCAGGTCCCTTCAGTACTTTTTAATGGGATTTGAGGGTGGTGCGTGTTTCCTCAGAATGCTAGAGCATAGTGTGGAATACCTTATGGATGGCATTTGTGCAAAAAAGGGAAAGGCTCTTTAAGCCCACACAGAACTTTTTATTGCCACTGTACACTGCATCAAATGCATAATATAAGGTTATCGGTAGTATAACATTGTGCTTTTGTATATGAGTCAGCCAACACAATTGTGGAGCTATAATATTGTATGATAATCAATAAATAAAAGATTTTTTAAAAAAGCCTCCACCTCCTTTTCTTTATTAATGTCAGTTCTGCTGTGATGCATCATGCAACAGAACAGTACTTTAAATAAAAAACAAAAATTAAAAAAGCTTACATAACCACAAAGTTGGCCTTTCCATTTATGTAAAACCACCAAACTACTTTAACTTTTGAACAACACGGCCCCTTTCACAGGCAAGCAAGGTAATAAAGTAAAAACACAAGCTCGCCTCAAATACCCCTCTGTGATAAAATAATGAGGTCGGCAGCCGTTGATCTACAGCAACGGCCATCATGAAAGAGGAAAAACAATACCCACTAAAGCCCCCGATGCCTGAAGCCAGAACAGATCAAATATCTGGCAGGCAGATAACACGGGCTGCAGTCATATCTATTAATGAGGCTGACTGAATTATTGAACTAAAAAAAAACATAAAAGAATGATAAAATATGGAGGCAACATCTGGACGCTGTGTTGAGGGGACCTTCTGTTCTGTTCCAGCGTCACCATGTCACTTTGTCCCCCAATAATGATTAATTTTTGAATGTAGCTGTTGTCGTCATCATCTTGGGGGACTCAAGGTTGGACCGACCTGGCAGCTCACAAAAATAGAGGACTCGTTTTCCTTTCTTGTTCTTATTTTTCTTTTTTCTCCTCACTATATGCTCTCTCCGTCTCTTGTTCGCCATTTCATTTTCCTCTCTTTGTTTTCCTTCCTCTTACTCTCTCTTATTCAATCCTTTTCTCTTTCTTCCCCGTTCCTCCCTCTTTCATCATTGAACTTTAATTGGCCGTATTTCCTCCTTTTCACATTTCTTCTTTGGTACAAGTCCGCTTGTTTTCCCAGTGCAATTCCAGGGCTGCCGGCATCTATAATAGGAAGCATGCTATATTATTACTATTTATATACAGGCAACCTCAAAGAAGTGGAATAGATAGGAATAGATAGATTGGACATTCCTATTAAAATTGAAAAAAAGGAAGATAGAAAAAAAGGCATTTCTATTTCCTCATTTCCACAAAATCATAAAAAATTATATTAAATATTCAATTTACTGCCAGATATTACACTATCTATTCAAATTCTTTGTGTGCTTAGTTATTGATGATATTCTGGTGATGAGTGGAGGCACATGTTCTCACACCTAATCAACCATACAGACTATGTAAAAGGTTCCTGATTTCTGTTTTCCTGCTACTTTGAAATGATTACCAGCATATTCTGCGGGACAATAGTGTAATTTCACATCCATACTTAATTTGCTGCACTGAGGACTCAGCTGATTGGGTTCTGATTGTTTATACTAATATACATTAGTACCACAGCTTTTTTTTTTCAGCTGGAAATTGATGCTGCCATTTTGGCGACATTGTTTTAATACAAGTAAGTCTGATGGCATCGTCATGCTTTTTACATGAATATATGAGGTTTTTAACGTTCATACCAAGGTTACTTAACTTCATGCTTTATTTTCAGACTCAAAGGGAAATGAGTTGTTGAATTGAGAGAGTTTCCTGGAACTGTTAAGTGAGTATTGATGCCCAAACTAATGTACAAACTGAATAAATTCCTATAGCGTCAAAAAACATTTGCAGAGTTGATTCATTCATTTTCACTTTGCACTGTTTACATCATTTCTTTCGCTCACTTACAGTTTTACACCCTGGCAAAGTTGTGACATTCGTTTGAATGACAGGCGGTAAGCCTGTTAGATTTTATGCTAATTTTCACTATCACTGCAAAAAAATATCCATTTTAACCACCCAAAGTCATTTAATCTAGTGAGTCTTAAAACCTTTATTTTCTTATGACAAGTGAAAAATTCTGAGGTGGTGAGAAGAGGTGAGATAATTTAACACAAATTTTCTGAAAATCTGAAAGAAAATTATTAGTTCATTAGTTTACAAGAATATGAAATACAGTTTGATTTGATAAAGGTTTCCTGTATGTTGATTTATAATTAATTCATACTTTTTAAAAATATATTTAACCTGGAATACCTATGTGATTTGTCAAATATTTGACCCCACCCAGGGGAAAGTCTGCATTACTAATTACTAATTAATTAGTACAGGTATGTGGAGCCATTTCCCTACTGCTAGGACTGAGGGACTGCAGTATAGTATAGTAGCTAACAGTACAAGACTGTGGTTGAACTGGGCAGATCCCAGGTGTGAAACTATAAATGTGAAGCAGCTCAGCCAAAACTCAAAAGTAAAGACTGAAATGAATCACAAAGCACCAGGGCAAAGTAATACCCAGATACATTTTGAATACAGAAACACAAATAATCTAATCATACCTATGCATTTATGAGAATATCTGCCAAGGAGAGCACATGTCAAGTTATTCAATCATTAAATCCATATGCAGCTACTTCCTAATCAATCAATATTGTCTCTCCTGTATAATAGCGTCCTTTTTATTATGTAACAAGCCCATTGTAAATTCCTAGCATGAGCCGTAAGAAATTATCATCACACACACTGTGGGGAGTACCCCGTCTGTGGGCCACCAGATAGTGCTAGTAACACTTCCTCTCTCTTTTGTAAACACACACACACACACACACACACACAGCCAGCCCACCAGATAATACATGTACTAATTGAAAAATCCTAAGATCATCAGCGCACTGTCCACTCAAACAGAAAACATGGGACACCAGAGTATTAAATCATCATGGTTCACATTATTACAGTTATTATTATTTATAATCTAAACTGTCAGGCATTCTAGTCACCTATGTGCCTCTGACTGAGCAGGGGATTGTTTTTGAGTACAACAGGTACAAACTACTTCATGCATACTTTTAATGTAACCTTTTAATAATGATTTTAATATGAGGTTCTGCGGATTCAAATAGTGGTTTGGTTTTACACCTAAGTGATAATCTTCTTTTCTCAATTTATTGATGACTAATACTCTCAGCATTAATGTGTTTTTCCCACATTAGAATAACTAGACCTACCATGCCTATTCTTGTATCCTATTTGCCCAGGATGAGTAGTAGGGTGGCCAAAAGCACCTTTAAGTGCATGGTGTGTAATATCCTAGCGTGGTGTGCTACAACTCAAATTATATAGTGTGTGTAACTTTAAGTGGTGTAATATGAGCTGTATTACACCTGCAACAAATGTGACATCAGTGTGACTCTCAGGTTTGTTATTTATTCTTGATTTGCCTACTTCTCTTTTGTGTGATAGGTGGTGTCCTTGGTGCATGTCTAAGCAAATCTTGTTAATGCCCAATTAGGCCCCCTGTTTAATGTCCTATTTTCATGTACGGGTCTCTATTTTTTTTGCAGCAGCATCTAGTTCCATTCATCGGGGGAAACTCAACTATTGGTCTTTCTATGGTAATAAACAGTAATAACCTAGCTATAAAGTAGTCATCCTGTATAATGGTGAATGTTGAACCACTTGATCACATACATGGCTGGTTTGGATTAATTGTTGTGCAATGTGCAAATTTGAGAGGAATGGTTGTTCTGAGCCTATGTAAATGTGATGTTTAAATGATTTGTTGTTGTTATCATTATTATTATTATTATTATTATTATTATCTCTGACTGTTGGGAATAGTTGTCTTACATGTAATATAAATAATAATAAATAATATAATATAATAAGTTCAGATGGCTAGTTTGTGTCTGGGAACCTATGATTGGATGTCTGTCTGTCCATTCACCCTTATACATGTGTTTGTATTTTTATCCCCAGCAGAGGTTTGTGTAAAGAAGAGTTAACAAGTTTCCTTGAAATATCCCCACGCTAAGCATCCTAAGCGTGTGGACACTTGGGCAATCCCATCAAACGGCAACAACATGATTTACAACTGCTCCTTCCCCCCCAAAACTATTTACTTTCAATTTGTTGGGGTTGGGGGGGTTGTTTACATCTCAGGAAACACATTCTGTACTTTAGAGGCAGCTTTAATGTCAGTATTAAAAAAATATGATTCGGCATCTTTAACATTCTTGATTACATTGCCTCAGCCCAATTCTGTAATGCATGCAAAATGCTGTTTATGGGAAACCGCATGAGGAACGACTTCCCGGAGCGCGTTTGAAAGAGGGCTATTAACTCTGAAGTTATTCCTGAACAGCTGCAATGGCTTAACTTGCATTCTAACCAGATGTTTTAGTCTCTATAGCCATAAATGGGCTATTGCTTGTGGCAAAAGGTGCACAAATATCAAATGTGTGTAAAACGGCTGCTAAAATACAATAACCAGATGAAAACCTTTAATCTTTAAACCTGGTTAGGAATGGAGTATAGAATTTGTAATTGATTTGACCATCATGGTTTTGGGCTTGTTAACAAATTAAAGGGTTTGATTTAATCTAACATTTGCAAACAAGACAAATGTGAACAACCCATTTACAGCTTCAAAATCCTTCCTTGAATGAAAAGCTCAAACAATGAAAGAGAAAAAAGATCATCCAAAGATCATAAAAAGACCATATAAACATTTGACTCAGTTATAAAAGTGGAAGTACTCTATTATGTGACAGCAGTTGGTTAATTAACTGTCACATCGCCCCAAATACGACACTGGGGGCTCTAGAAAAGATACACATTCATAATATGTGTAATTCAAAAGAGAAAATTACCACTGATGTTAAGAGTAAATGGACTTTATTAAGTTTTGGAAAAGTTCCTTCAAAACAAATCTAAAATTAAATTAAAATGTACTCGGCACGCAGTTGCTGCAGTAATCGGTGTCTGCTTAAACTATGGGCCATGACTAGGGTTGGCAAAGAAAAATGCATACTACGATACATACCAGTCACACTACATATCACCAAGTTATACATATACCAAGTACAGATATCAATATTTCATTTTGAACTCTTTGAATGGCATTGAAAAAGTTATTGGATGTTTGCAGTGGCATCAAGTTTTTTACTTGAGTACCTGATATTTTTTAATCTGATTCTATCTATGTGAAATGTGTCTCCAGCCATCCAATTAGTGTGCATTCCGCTCTGGGTGATATGAATTATACATTCACACATCCTGGAACAGCTAAATGGCTGGATGTTTCTCTTGATTCTTGGTTGTCACTTGGGTATTGCACACTGTGACACTCGCCATACTTCCAAATTTCATCTTGTAGGATTTATCAATATACTGTAGAGCAAAGTAGATTGCCAACAATCCATTTGGAGGGTATATCTAAAAGCAAAAATCACATCCGGGAGCATTCAGCACCAATGTTTGGAAGCAAATAAGTGACATTTATATTTGAATTCTTAAACACCACTGAATTCATAACATTGAAATATTTTACTTTGAAAATCATGTACCTGAATTTATTGGTTTTGAATTCACTTGAATGAATACATTAGTCGTTTGTGTTGTTTACATATAATCATAGATAATTTATCAAATATGTGGATTCGAATTTGTGAGCATTTTCTCATTTAACCCCACATCTATATGGGCATGTCTTGGTTTTGGAGCGTGCTGCTGTTGTAGGCACTGATGGGAAATGTCCTCAGAAAGCCTGGCAATCAGCCTGGCAAGCAATTACAGTTTACACCTCGAGCAACTTGATGGGTCACTCTGTTCCAACCAATTATGGGCAGCGTGGAAGGCTTGCATCTATGTAGCGGTCTGCAGCTACAAAGTTTTGAAAAGTCAAATTGTGTATTTTTCGCTGCTCTGGTATTGCCTTTCGTAACATTACAATGTTTTGATCTGCTAACATAGAAGATAAAACTCAAAATGACTTACTATGAATCCTAACAATGGTTATTCCTGTAGGCCAACTTTTCTCAGCTGAGAAGCTTGTTGACTTAAAGTTTCCCTGGTCGCTCAGCTCTATAGGAAATGAAGGGCTTCAGGTGACTTGTTTTGCTTGCAATGTGAATGAGGGGTTAGGGCCTTGGTCCTAACATGGTCTTCAAGACTGTCATCCAAGCAGTGTTGAAGTTATGTAGTCAGGCTGGAATAGGGACCCTAGAGATTAGATCAGGTGGATTACCTGGCGATGTCAGTGATTTGTAATAATTGTGGAGATGATCAGTGATTTTAATCCAGTGTGTATCTGCCATGTCTTTAATATTTAAAGTAAAAATTCTACCTCAAGTTGGTGAAGACAATAATACTAAAATGAAAATTAAATTCTCTGTAATGTGACCCGCAATTTGTTTTCTTTTCTTTTTCATCTTCTTCTTCTAGATGTGTGATTTCTAACTTCCTGCTGCATGACAAATGAAGTTAGTAATGGTTTTGGATGCATTTCGGTGCAAACTTTCAATGCAAAATTTTGCTTTGCTAAATCAGGACTCTCAACCTTATACCCTATACTGTGTGTCTGGGGCACCGGTGATGTCAGTGAATTATCTTGTGAGAATGCATTTCATGCAACATAGAGGTTGGGGATGATTACATAAATTACATGAGGTCCCCAATAATATTAGTCAAGTACGAATATGGTTTCACAAAAGATGACCATTCAAAGGCTTGTGATTAATTTCAAATTCAATCCTCAACATTCTCAAAGACAAACATTCTCTAATCCCCTTCATTCTCAAAGAAAACAAACTCCAGAACATTCTAATTTGGAGAGATTCTTTGCGAAAACGTGGTCATGGTCTTGTTTACTCCATGAATCCTACACTGATGAGATCATCTCCGCCGAGTTAATTGGTGCAACCAGGGTGACAGCTTGGAAGCTTTGTGCAACCTTCCGAGGTACCGTGTAACTCCTCCGCAGTCAGCTACAAGGACTTATCACTGTGTGAATGGGTAATAATGGCCCTGACAATTACGTTAATTGGAAATGGATCAAAAACAAGTGAGTGCGGGCAGGGGGGAATGACGAGAGAAAGGAATTAAGTCTTTGTCATTCTAGGACTAAAGCAATTGTGACTACTCCATGACACAAGACTGACGGGTGTGTGTGTGTGTGTGTGTTAGAGTGTGTGCTCTCCTATCAGTCACAGTGACCTTTGGAAGAGGAAGTCTGTCTGTCCAGGGTTTTTCCTGGCTCAAAATGAGGCGGAGGTGGTACCATCCTGATCATGTGCACACATGAATATTTATTTGAATATTTTTCCCAATGAAAATTCACCAAAATTATGTAAAAGCACATTTTTCAAAACTAAGTATTGTAGTATAACCAAGAGGAGACCATTGATGTGTGAAGTACTTTTGGGGACACTACACTGTATAACAGTGACGGTATTGAATATTTTTGTAGTATCTCTTTTCGGTGTTGCACTTTTTAGACAGTCCCTGCGCACCAAATGTTATTTGTCCAGCTTGGAGGACGGCTTGTTTTTATGAAAATTGGGTTGTAGCTTGTTGTCTACCTTATTATGGTAGGAAAGAGGCGTTGTTTGTGTTTTAACAACATTTCGCTTATAAGTTATTGATGCGTAAAGTTCAAATCTGTGAATATATTTTCAACTTTACCAAACTCTGATCCTCTCCATCACCGGTCCCTTCCACTTCTTGTGGTTGTGCACTACTTTCAGACCTGACAAATTTACCGTATCTCGTCAGTAACATGAATTATTACTTTTTAACTGCCTGTAATAATCAGATGATGTCTGCACTGTTTCACCTGCCCTCATGAGTCTCCTCCTTGCGAACCCACCTTGTAAAGTAATCGCTGATTCTATGAGCCATATCTGCAAAGCTGAAAACATTACACTGATGGGATGTAACGTTAATTTAGGAAAGAAGAATTTGGACAGCCACTAAATATCAGGGCACATTCCTGCTGTAGGGAGACGCTTTTGGAGAAAATTCCTTGAGGGAAATTGCGTCTCTTTTCTTTCTCTTTGGCAGTTTTGGCAGTGCCGAACGGTGCACTGTGCTGATTACGATACATCGCCGCCACCACCACATCGGCGTAATGCCGCAATTGCAGTTACAAATGACAGAAATCCACCAAGTGCAACGCTTGTTAGAAAATAGTGTTTTCCATGAAGACACCCGCCAGAGTTTTGTCGAGAGCTGGAGGCGGCACGAAATTTGATGGAGGCGACCACCTCATAATTCTCTATGCAGGAAAAACCCTGCAGTCTGGCTATCCCTAGGTCTCAGGTGGCATGGCATGGCGTGGCAGCACCTGGATTGAGTGTGAATGTGCATGCATGTGTGTTTGACACCCACACCTATGTAAGTGTGCACATGCAAGTCGCAGTACCCGTCTGTGCTGGAACGTTTGCGTGTTATCAGAGGCTGTTGTGTCAAACCCGGCAAACGTCTTAACGTTCAGTAGCATAGACATGATGGCCCTCACCAACATTGAAAACTTAAAATGTAACGTCAAAAAATCAAAGCTGAGACAACATTTGTAGTGGTCCATAGCTGCTGCCTGCATTGTTATGTGAGGTCAGGATTTAAATATCTTTCTGAGATAACAAAACTGTTTTAACAGGATTTTTGACCCTGCTGTGATATAATCTTGTGAAAATTCTGTGCTCGTTTGGGTTGAACCTGCACATCATGGAAACCTAAGGGACTGGACTTGGCCACCTCCTGCATGTCACAGTCTGTTAAGTGCTTCCCTGGAAGTCAAAGGATTTCTGCCTTCAGCTCCCTTTGGTGACCAATACTGTAGCGTGCCATTGAGCAAGGGCACCAAATCCCCATCTGTACCATGACTGGCAGTGAGCTGGTTTTGCTTTATTATGGAGGATGGAGGACAGCTGAGAGGTTTCCTCCCTCCCATTGTAGAATCTAATAAGGCTAGTGCAATTGAAGTGTTGATATTGTATTATATGATGATATTAAAGATCAAAATTATCCCACTTTTGCAGACTGCATCCGCTATATTTTAGAGATTTTTTTTTAGAGAACTTCAGCTTCTTTTTTTTTTTTCTAAAAAAGATAAATAAATGGATATATAGGATTTGTGGAAAAACCTCTAATACCTAATATTAATATTCATTAACATAAATACACCTCTTCAAATCAACTTCCTCCAAGGTATGTTAGGTATTTTAAATGAGGTAGTTTTATATGGTTATATCATAGAAGAGGCATATGGGATGCAGTATGTCAAATTCAATCATGCATAACCTCAATATCTTAAATTACATACATGGCAGTGATAATAATAATAATACAAAAAGAAAGGGTGAATACTTAAAATATTTTATTGTGTTTATTATAATAACAATATAATGAAATACATTTAGTTCCTATGTTTAGATACTGTAATTACATTACAGTCCATTGAAATTATAAAAGTGCTGTTAAAAGACTCAGAATGGCAAACATGCCTTTTGGAGTGTTAATTAGGAAGTCCACTGAATAGATTGTTAATTAAAATTTCATTAAAGATCCAATGAGAGACGTGGATTTAGACCACATTAAGAATGCATGGGGGTTGCCATGGTAATCCGTTAACTTTCACCTGAGGGAAATAACCAGATGCAAATGAGCTTCATGCACAGTTTTCTACCCACCCAAATTAGTTTGTGATGAGAGAAGTTGAGATAATAATTTAGGGTCCCTTTGCACAGAAAAATTGCTTCTGAGAGCTCCAAACAATCCACGAAGAGACAGAAAATATTAAAAACATGAAAAATGGCCACACACACACAAACCTGCACACAATCCCATAAACCACACTAATACACTATAGATCTAGAATGCATAGAAAAGACACTATCACCAAGAGCAGAGACCAAGCAAGACTCAAGTAGCATCACAGTAGCAGATGTGAACTAATTTATCAAGGTAAACAAATTTGTGGGTCAAATATTGAAGATTAAGATGGGTGCATTCATGCTAGCTCTTGAGAAATTAAGTATGCAAGCAGTTGTAGGTACTTTTGAACCACACCAATTAAAATGAAGTGTAGCACACTATTTGCATCACTTGTAAGTAAATTAGCTAGATGATGTTTTTCATCTAGTCAGATTTTGAATGTTGGGCTCATTGACCGCCAATCATTCTGACTGGTACCATGCAGAGAATGCCTTTTTTAAATTAATTTTGTGATTAATGCAGATAAAATCAATAACCATAATAAGTTAAAGTTAAAGTAAAGTTACGTAGCCCAGCAAGCAATTGGCAGGTGCAGGAGGCAGCCAAGCTCAACATCAACCCAAACATGCACAAAATGTTCACATATGAAATTGTGGCACTGTAAAAATTCATATTAAAACAACATTTGGAGAAATGTTTGAACTGATATGAGAAAAATATTCATGTCCTGATTTTACAAAAACTTGTCTTATAATGTGATGAAGATGATACGCACACAGTCACAGACCACACAATGTGTGGTAGATTGATGATGATTGGTAACATAATTGCAGGGCAATAGCATTTTGCCTGTATTGTGTTTGGGTGGTGATTGGAGGGCACAATAGGGAAATAAGAAAATATGAGATATGGGAAAATATCATCCCTCTGGACTAGACCAGACAATTATTTGCATCTTCCACAATGACTTGGCACTGCCTAAGGAAAATTAGTAAGGACCACTGCTGGGTGGTGAGGGCAACAGCAGCAGTGCAGCAAGCATGCATTAAAAATTCAGACTCCACTACGATAGTGTTAAGGGTATTTTGACACAGATTTACTATGTTGAGTGATAGTAGGCTCCTTTAGCATACACAATGTTGAGTGATAGTCGGCTCCATGCTAACACTTTAGCATACACTATGTTCAGTGATTGTAGCCACTAGCATTATCCAAAGTAAGATGACTGACCTTTAAATAATAATGGTATTGTTATTGTTATTATTATGGCCTGTAGATTCATACATTTTAAAAGTGAAATATTAACTCAACATAGCTGATGTAGCCAGGAATATTTTTGGCACTATTTCAGTTGGTCAAATGTAGCTAACCACGTGTTCACTTCCTATGGAGAAGTAGCCCCTGGTAGTTGAAAACAGTATGTTATTTTCGTATCATAACCTTACTAATATTCTGCAAAAAACTACCAGACTTAACTGCATATTATTTAAAATTGCTTACCAATTTCTCATTTTGAGATAATGTTAGTGGCCTACTATCACTCAACATAGTGTATGCTAAAGAGTTAACATGGAGCCTACTATCACTCAACATCGTGTATGCTAAAGTGTTAGCATGGAGCACTGGAGCCAATGATCTACTGGGGACTTATGGATGATTTTAGTGTCTATGTTCCCATCACTAAACGAGTAAGTTAACCAACAAGACAACCTCCCAAAAAACTGCTGTTTTCCTATAAACACAACACACAAATGCCTGATGGGCATTTCAGCCTCACCTCCATCACAAATTGAAAATTTTTCAACCATGCCAATGTTGTTATCATTGCCATATGTCATACTGACTCCAAGATTGCTTCTTGTTTCTGACAAAAACATCCATATGGATATGAACATGAACACACTCATACCGACACATAGAAATGACACGTCCACACGTCCACACGTACGCTTGTGAGTGTGCAATTATGTATGGAGTACCTGTGTTCTCAGTCGTGAGCAATTACAGCCCAGACACAACTTATCTGCATATGTGAATAATTTTTGCATAATAACACACCTCTGGAATCTTTCATCATGCCTCAGGTGGCATCTGTGTCTCTCCGTCTCTCTCTCGTATGTGCTCTAATATTAACATGAAGCGGCTCTTGAAAAGTGAGAGCAGACCCAGACAGCTGGGGCCCTAGACTTAAGATGTAAAGAATAACACTGAACACCAAAGTCAAAGCCACAGGCATCAATGGACCATAAGCATGTTCGACAGCATCTTTATTAAAACCTGTCTTTGACTTTAGTAACACTTCAGGGCAAAAGGGTTGAACATCAGGTGGGTTCATAAATTGGTACTCCCAGCACCAGTGTGTACTCTGGCACCAATCTAAATCATTCGTTAATTCGGAGTGATTGCCTGAAAGTCCCACAAATATACTTGGAGCAGAGCATACTCACGTTCCATTAATTCTTGCATTAAATCAGGGAATATCAGAGAATTTTACAAATGGGTCACTTTACAAGAATATACCAGAATGTATTTATCACCTTGTTTCACACATTCATTGCTTTGCTTGGTAGTTTTCAGCCCAACTGTAGTGGGAACCAGACTGGTCAAACTAGGTAGATAGCCATCTCCCTTGTCAGAAAAATAATCCAATACATCAATGGAGTATCATCAGGGGTATCCAAAAACCTAGCCTGTATGATACGGCACTAGTCACATTCATTTCTTTCTGCAGATTGCATACTAAGCAGCAGTATGTAATGCTAATTATGCTCCACATGCCATCAAGTTACTTAAATTATGTGTAACCACTTTCTTTTTTCACACAATGGACAACATCATAAACACACAACATATGACATTAGCATAATGTGCTTCTCATACACATTACAGCTATATAGGCTAATTGCCACAAGCACCCAAGGGACCTTTGTTACCTCAGTAAGGCCTGTCAGGCAGCAGCCTCCTACAAGACTGCCAATCGCTGGCGAGCCTCTTACTGCAATGAACGAACTGCAGGTGATGAACACACTGCACCACATAATAGTCCTAAGCCAGTGAAAAAGCTACTTTCTTGTGAAATCTCCAAAAATTCTTCAAACTTGCAAATTCCAAAGGTTTGTAACTTACATACTTTGAAATAGCTACAAATCTACAAACATTTTTATTTCAGTGAATGCATGGTTTTAGAAACCTTACATCACTTGGTAAATAAAGCTTAACTTAATTTGCTTTGAAGGCATAGAAGCTGCAGTTAGCTGGCTAGCTAACTTAGTAGCTATAAAGTTTTGCGAGAAGTGCTGATAATTTACATGAGTTCTTCTCAAGCATCATTTTTTAACCCTAACTATGGTAATTATACATGAAAACATATCAAGTATCAAGTATCACTGGCTTGCCATGCTGCATTTCAGAACTTACAGGTACAAAGTGATACTAGCTACAGGCTGCTAATCAATACAAGCAGTCTCTCAGGCTGTACATTAACGTTAAGCCTCCCAGATAGCAAGAGCAAGAGTAAGAGTAAGCAAGCAAGAGTAGGTGGCTACCAGGCAGCCTAAAGAATGTTACACAATGCCAGATACCTGACAGGAAGTAAAGCAATGTGGGAGCAGTTACATTACTGAGGTAACAAAGTCCTAAACGCTAGCTCAAAGTAGTTCACAACTCACAACATTCATGAAATGAAGTGTAAAACAAGGGTGTGAAGGTCTCAGGAATGCCTCTGTAGGTAAGCAACTCTTGCGTAGTGGAGAAATGTTGTCCCAGTCAGAAACAGCGCAGAAATTAATCATGTCTATTAAATTCTGCTGAGATCACATTAGCACCTCCAATATGGCCGCCAGAGGGTGCGTTCCATTTCCTGAAAGCTCTCTATAGGGATGTCAATGGGATGCATCATTGTCTCCCTTCCTCCACCTCCCAACTGACCCGATCTTGCTCCTGCTTGCCAGAGACAGCTGCCTTGTATTGGAAATGTCAGAGATATTGATGTAGGCATTTAACTGATTAAATGAAGTAAAGCACACACGTCACAAAAGCACACAGACACGCCAACAGATGTGGCTTATCGCTGCCTGAAGAGCGTCTGTTTATTGAAAGGAGGTGTAGTAGTGATATATTCCTCTTTTGTAGATGAGACATGTATTGTTCATTGTGAAATGTGTGCTCGACTTCATTAAATCTCTTGAAGATTAATATTTAAGGTGAACTTCATTGATCCCTGAGGGAAATCAGATAATTATTTGAAATGCAAGGCAGCTCCTTTACCTTTTTACCTACACATTTAATTATGTAGCTCGTTTTTATTCTGATAGCAGTGACATACCAGTCAATTCTATATGTTTAACAACCCTAGCTATCTCTAATATTTCTACACCAGTAAGATGCTTTTCCGTGTGTTATGTTTCTGCCATAGTTGTCAATTTGTTTTACTTTTTAACATATTCTACTTCTATGGCAGCAAGATCTAAAACAGGCAGGTTCCCTCGAATGAAAGCCCATATTTAAGCAATACAGGTTAATAATACTAATAATTTAAGTTGGTCCTCTTGTCATTGTTAGTTTTTTTCAAGAGGGGAAAAATGGCAAATTCGTTCTTGAGTTAAATGCTGTCACAACTAAGGACTTGGCAATAGATTTTAGCAAGTTCCCATCTGTTCCAAAACCCTGCTGTGATTAAAAGCAAATTAATGGGATTGGTGGACTGTACCGACTGTATGCTAAAGCGTTAGCATGGCACTGGACAGAGCTATTGACCAGGCTTTGTAGAGATATGTTTAGTACCAATCCTCTCATCACGTGTTGGATAAGGTGACTGATGGGCCAAAATCCACAAAAGTTGTTGTACTATTTTAAGCAATACTTATTATAAATAAATGGAGTGAGTCAAAGTACCTTGACTTTAAAATCACCACCGATTAATACCAAAAGTGCCGTGGCAGCACAGTGATGTAACAAAGAATCACTTAACAAAATATTTAATTAATGTATTGTCTTAGCACCTAATAAATCTTGGAGGGCCCTGTGGTGAGGAAGGCCAATGCCATTCTGCCCATGTCACCCCCTTAGAGGGCAGTTTGGGTTGATGCCCTCTGAATGCTGCTTTAGAGTGTCTAAACTCACGATTAATGAGCCTGGCGCTCAATTATCCCCACTGTAGTTTGACTACTTGTTTTATGCATGCAATGATGTACCACCTTATGCTTGGAACTTTTTTGCATCAATGAAAGACTTTCATTACACAATATCAAGTCATCAAGCTATTAGCTGATGTTTTCTATTTGGTATGTTGCAGTGATGAGTTGTAGTGAAGTTTTTCATGTGCTTTTATTTTGCAAACACTCGCAAGCCAAATTTCCCTCATTCCCTCATCAAAATAAAACAAAAATTTAAATATCTATTTAAGCGTTAGACATGTCTGCCTAACAAGAGCAGAGGGACCACTCTTGGACTTTTTGTTTGGTGGTATAAACACGCCCAGGGTCACTGAAATGAAGTCCCATGCATGTCAAAGCATTACATTTCAATGCAAACCAGCCTACAATTTTTATTTCAATGATGGTGATATGTCCTCTGTCCATCCCGTATATTTCAAAGGAGGTAACATGTTGAGCAAGTCCCTGGAACAAAGTCCCATACCTGTCTGATTTGTCACTGCAGCCACAGCCCTGTCTGTGTGTACCTCTATGGCTGTAGCATGTGTGTCATTATGAGGAGCAGGGTCCCTGACGTAGAAACACCATCTGTTACATGAAGGAGAATTATGCTAATCACTGACTGCTACACGACAGGAGACTGGAAGAGAGGCGAGAGGTTGAGATGAGATGGAGGGAGACAGAGGAGAGAGTTTGAAATGAAAGTGAGAGGAGAGAGATGAAGGAGGGGAGAGAGAAAGAGAGAGAGAATGACCAGGAGTGAAGGAGAGGAGAGATATGGATAAAGATAGGAGGACAAATACATGACATGGAGATCTGGTTGAGGCTTGATAGATGTGATTAGACAAGAGGGAGAGAGCTGGGTGACAAGGACAAGAGCAAAAAAAAAAATGAAGGAAGGGGTTTAAGTAATACATCAAGTTTTTGGAAGATTGCCCTGTTGGTCAACTTATAACTTATTATCCTAATTACCAAAATGACTCAATAATATACCTTCCCCACCCATCACACCCCAGCCCTTATGCCCTAAAAAAAACAAATGAACCCAACACAGGAGATTGGCCAAGCCCTTACTCAGTTTAAGGGATAGTTCACCCTGAAATAAACTGCAGTTTCATCTCAGCCTTTTCCTAAACAATTCCCAAACAAAACAACAAGCCATTCGCCCCTACAAAACAAGCAATGGTCAATATGCTAAATATAGGAGATAATGTTTGGAATTGCTATTGTTTGGCTTTTAACACTACACAAACTATTTAGAGACATTTGATGGACTTTTTGTCAGTTTCACCTGACATTTTGTGAGTAGATCATGGCAGAACTTTTATTTTGGGTTAACTGTTTGTATAAGATCATCTCATAGGAAGGGAAGAGACTGGAAAAAATGGGTAGTATAGCCACTCTTGCACTTATATACAGACCATATTACACAGAAAAATAATGAATAAATTATTGTGTAGAAAGATTCTGATTGCTGGATGAAGAGATGTTACAACCTGGTACAGTCAAAGTTTCACTTTGGTGGGCAGAAACAAGATGTGATGTGATGTGACAACAAGATGTGATGTGATGTGACCTCCTGATATTGTCATGAACATTACATCCAAGAAGGACTGTGTCCATTGAGGATGGAGAGAATTTGGGGATTGCCAGTGAAGGGTTATTTTAGCCCAAATAAAATGAATTATGATTTAGAAGCTCTTGGACAGTAGGGTACAGATAGCTGCACAGGGCAACTTTTCACTTTGGTGGCCCCCAAGTGGCAGCCAGACATAACTATTTGAATTTTTTTCAAAGGTTGAAGGACTTCATTTGGTGCAAATAGAGCAAATCTACAGCCTTTCAATTAAGGGAAATGGGACGCTCTTCTCTCTTGCAAACTCAGTTTGTTTGTTAGGTCGATAGGACGGTCTTGCCTAGCTTAGGTAAGGTGCAGTAAAAGATACCAGATTCCAAAAGATTCATTTTGGAAACTGATGGCTATGGCTCCTGCTGCTGCTTCGAGACTCTGGAAAACCCATTTTGAAACCCAACACTCTTTCACTTAAAGTTTAAATACATTTAACTTGCCGTGCTTCAATCACAAACATGCAAGGTCCTCCACACCGTTGGGGAAATACACCACAGCACATCCTTTCCATTGGAAATAATGAGAAAAGGAAGCCAACAATTCAAAGAGAGGTTGGCTCCCCGTGGATTCTCAGCCTTGGCATGACACGGGAGCAGAAAGGAGAGACGGAGGAGACGAAGAAAGTCAGGAGAAGAAAAAATAAACATGAGAGGGGAAAAAAAACAAATGGCTGGGGAGAGAAGGGAGGGTTTCGCTGCATGAGAGCTACTGAGGGATAATATGGCACTTATACAATGAAGGGTGGCTCAAGGGAGGCATAGAGGTCCCATGTTTACCACGAGAAAAGCGGATGAAAAAGAGAGCGATGGAAGGGAGGGAAGTTGCATGATGAAAAAGATGGTGCTGAGGGATAGCATGGCACCAGGAGGGACTGGGGAAGCTGTAAGAAAAGACAGAGAGAGAGAGAGAGTTGTACATTCAAGGGAGGCCAAAAAGGGCCTCACATTTATTCATTCGTACATTTCCCCAGAACCCATTTCCCAAACCAACGTGACTTTCCCTGCAAGAAAATTCCATGCATACTTAACACTTCCATGATGATGGTTCCAGATCGCACATCCCGATCTCATTTCTTGTGTTGCTGTGCTCTCCATGTGTTTTCCATGTGTTTTTCAAAGGGGATGATAAAATGAACGAGTTTGAAGGAACTGCATTATGAACGAGTGACATTAGAAACCAGAGACCTTATTTCCAATTTGACCTTCTGTTTTGTTTCCCCCCTGACCCCCATGTTCACATGACCATTTCAGGACCCTGGGATCAAGGTTCAAGGTGATCCACTGAAAATACATTGGGAAATCAATTTTTTCTGCAGTAACGTGAGATTTGCCTTTATGTTTATTAACTCTTGATAGAAAAAAATGTCACTGCTCACATATCAACATGCAAACTGACCTTCCTTTTGAGAGGAAACAATGAAGAAAACTCATTCAACTATTTTTTGGAACAGTTTATATATATCATTTTTTGGAACTTCCTTAACCCATCACATACCAGGTCGGATACAATTTTACTCCAGTGTTTACATTCATTACAAATGCAAAGAAACCTTTTTAAAATCAAATTCCATGTAAAACTATGTGTAAAACATGTAAAAATGTAGCTGCGGCTACGTTCACACTGCAGCTGAAAGTGTCTCAATTGCAATTTTTTTCCCCCTCAAAAGTGACACAAATCTGGATATTTCAAATCAATGTGAATAGGAAAAAATCTGATCCAGATTCTGATATGTGGTACTTAATCAGATTCTCAGGCAAGCGACTTATTCAAATCGGCATTTGCATTGCCATAGTTACGTTTACGTCATGAACTTGGGATGGTTTTGCAGTTTTACAAAGGAAAGACACAACAGTCAGATTATTTTCTTGCCTTATCATCTGATGATGAAGTTGTTGCAATTTGCACGAAAATACATCAAAATCCAATAAATAAAGCGGCATCCTGCTAGTTTACCCAAAATTGCGTGGAGACAAAGATGGCTTTGATGTTCTCTGTTGTGGTAAATCTACATGCATGTCTTTTCGAAATGTCTTACAGTTCACATTGTTATCGTTATAGGCTACATTTTAAAATAGATATGAACAGTCATCAAAAATCGGATATGACCCACAATTCGGAATTAACAGTCGGTAATTATACCCAAAGCTGGAAAACAACAAACAAACAGGGGGCACCATACTGTGGTTTGGGCCTTGATAATTGATAATCTAGTCTCCGATTTCATCAAGAATTCAAAACACTCGAACATTTTTGTTGTTGTTTGTTTTTCCAATCAAATTAGTTTAATTTCATTGTGCAAACAGCTTTGAACTGGAAAACATGCTCACATCTCTGTAAATGCACTATGGGCAATATAACAGTGTCCATATTGTCGGTCGTCCATACAGCATCAAGGGAGCTGCTCCAGAATGTTTGGCTAGAAACGAAACTTGGATGCCATCAACACACTCTTGTTTTTGGCTTTAAGAGATCAAACAAAACTGCCCAACTGTATTCTCAGAAGCTCAGACTAGTCCACCATCAAGTTCAGTTCAGAAATCACGTGTCTTTCTCATTTCGCTCACTTTTGTTTCATAGTCAATCAAGGGAGAGGAGCACTGCTCCCCAAATAGGCTGCTTTTATTTTGATATTTGGAAGATAAGACATAACATAAAAAAGTTACATGTAAATGCTGGAAATTCTTCTGTTTGCAGGCATGCTGTAGAACAAAAACCCATCAAAGTCACATAAAACACAGTCCCACAACACATTCTTGAACATGACCTTGGTGTGCTGGCTCAAATAAATGTAAGAATTTACCCCGGTGCATTTTCTCCTGTAGTCTCATTGGGGATTATAGCACATGCAAAAGTTGATACCTTTGCTGCAAAGATTGCTAAGTAGCTCTACTCCCACACAGATGAAATGGGAGGAATAAAACATTGTGGCATCTTCAGCTAATAGTGAATAGCGGTACTTCACATCAGCAATCACACACTTGATTTAAAAAATAAATAAATAAAAAATTCTGAAGTAGAAACAACATCCATGCAATAAAACAGAAAGGCACATTGAAAAAGAGAAAGACAGAAGAGGATGAGAAAAGGAGAGAAGGGTAGAGAGAAAGACAGACTAAAGAGTGAGACAGACCAAGAAAGCTAGAGAGACGGACAGAGAGACACACAGACAGAGAGCAGAAGGACGGACGACTTGCTGTGTTTCAAGGTTGGTTTGACACGCCGACTGTGTTCAGGACCAGATGGACCAACACAGGGATCCAACCAGCCTGTATGTGTGTGTACTTGTCAATGAGTGTATATACAGGTCTGTGCATGTGCATGTGTATAGCTGTGCACCTTTTTTGCACCTGGCTGTATTGCTTGCATGCCGGTATGTGTGCTTGTTTGCATGCATGTGTGCGTGTTTATGTATGTGTGTATGTGTTTGGAGCCACAGTGCAGTCCTTAGCTGTTTGGTCCAGGTGGACCCATAACTCTGGAAACCTGCCTCTCAACAGAACCATAATCATTTATCTACGCCACTCTGTGTGTATCTGTGTGTGTGTGTGTACACATGCATGCATGCTTGCAGTGACCACTTTTGTGCATGAGTGTGTGTGTGTGTGTGTGATTATGATTTATATACAGTATACTATTATGCGTGTCTGTAGTTGTGTTTAACATGATAATTTAGCCACTGACTTCTTTGTGTTTGTTTGTGTCACTGGCATTTATATGCTGTACTCTGTGTGTCTGTCTGTCTGTCTGTCTGTCTTTCTACCTATTATATTGTGTCTACCTTCCTCAGTGGCCACAGTGCTAGAGCATTTCTATTGGAAATGGAAACAAGCGAGTCGGTCTCCTATGAATGGTTCAAAGCACTGCAATGGGAAATGTCCTATCCTTGAGAAGTCAGCTCTTTAATAAATCCTGTGCTGTTGAAAAGCCAAATTACAGTTTTTTTTACAGACATTTTCTGAAACTATACTTAATTTTCTGAAAAATCTAAACACAAATTGAAAAACAGACACAAGATGCAAAGTTACACCAACTGCAGAACATATTTTGCATTTGCATTACATTCAAAACCACTTTATGGCTCCTCATTCGATTCTCTTGAATTGTGCATCTAAGTGATACACAAAAGCCTTCTTCATCTTCTGTTACACTTTCTTTTTTTTTTTTTTTTACAACTTTTGTTGTCACTGAGCAGGGTCTCGAGAGCAACACTGCTGTAGGAGCATGAATGAACCTGACATAATTACAGTTTTTCTCATTCGCTACTTCTATGAACAAAACATCCCAAACCATTACATCAGCAACCAAAAGACTAATTTCCCAAAACTATAAACACAATTCACCTGTTTTCACACATGTGGCAGAGTTGTTGAACCTTTTGTGCAAAATTCAACAAACAAATCTCTTCATAAAGCACAGGTGGCACCATGTGCTCATTCAGGAAGTGCTGGCATTCCATGTAATTAACTCCAGTCATCACAACCTGACCTCAATTCACACACAAGTCTCAAGGTGCACAATTGTTAGTTTTTTACAATCGCTTCCACTCTAAACTGGTACTTGAGGCTTTGCTTTACACTCAGTTTGCAACACACTTTTTGCGAAACACTAAACACAGTTCTCTGCATTAGACACAACATTCAAAACTAAAATCTCTTGTGTTTCATTTGGAAAACAATTATCTACACCTAGTCCTCACCTAGTCACAGTGTGAAAACACTTATAGCGAAATTGTTCACTTAGAAATCAGAGCTCGAGCACTATAAATAGGCCACAGATTAGCGCTCTTGGTTTGGACCACAATTGAGGCTGATACAGTACCAGCCTAGCCCACGCTCCTTTCCCCTCCCCTTTCTCCCTCTTCAGGAACCCATCACTAACCATTTACCTCTATTTGTACCCCCTCAGCTGCTTCCATGTTTCTGTCATTTCAGCTGCCTAAACCCCACCAGACTGACAAACCACCTCCTCCCCCGCCACCACCATCATCACAGCTCCATCAGATATCCAAGAGGGTTAGATCTTCAGCCCGGGGGATTCTCCTGTCTCCTACCTGCACCTGGGAGCTTCACCCTATCGCTGGATACCTCTTGGAGTCTACACCAAACCTATGCTCATGCACATTTCTCATGCTGTTAATAAATGTTTGTAATTGCAATTCTAGACTCTCGTGATTGAAGTAAGAGGAAGTGTACAACCGAGAGGAGGTGGAAGAAGGACAAGGAGGACATTTGTATCTGATGAGAGTTGTGCTACTGCAGTTGACCATGTCAAGATGGGCAAAGAGTGTAGCCACATCTCCACAGTAGCATCTGTAATCCGGACCTTCAGAGAAGAAAGCAGGTAAACATGTGAAACCAGCAGTACAATGTTTTTCGTTTGCGAGAAATTCAGACAAGAATCACTGAAGATGAGGGTATATTTCAAGGAATGGGCCAAATTGGCATTTCAACCACTGACTGAATCCTTTCATGCAAAAGAACACAAACAAAACAAGCCTACTGTGTTCCTTCTGAAAGGAATTCAGAATCAAAGACCAGGGCTTGGAATATGTGCAAGTAAGTATTCATCCAACATTATTGACCACCGGGCCATTGTGGCTGTCCCCGAGCCAGCGTGGAGGCCATGTCACACTGTGTGCTGCCATAAGCCACTGCGGGGTTGTCCAAGGCCACGCCACCTTGGGCCTGTTCCATTGCTACTTTATTTTATTCTATTTTATCTTTTTTGATTCATGTGTACCTACCATGTTGGAACGTGCCTCGTCCAAAACATTTCATTGTACAGTATGACTGTAAGTGATGCTGCACATTTGATAATAAATGACTTGAACTTGAACTGAACTATAAAACACAGCACATCTGCTGGCTCTCCTCGATGGTGTTTGGGATCATATATTTCAACAAGAGCAGAGAGAGCCAGGGAAGCCAGGGCAGTCATGCTACGTTATTTGGGATAATGTCAGTTTCCACCGTGCTACCGTGGTGCAACTGGTTTCACTGACAATCCTAGATTCTCCAATCTGTTTCTTCCACCCTATCCTAAACCCCACCCAGAGATTTTCTTGGCACGGCGGTGGAAGGTATATGACAGAAATCCATATGAGTGGGAAAACCTTCTCCAGGCAATGGAGGAGGCTTGTGGGGACGTTGCCTTGGAGTTTCGCCAGGGGTGGATTAGGCCCCCCCGCTGCCTGGCCTGGGATAACATTGCCTGTGATGTAGACGAAAGCCTCTGGCCTGACCCAGCCCAGAGGCAGGATGCTGAGGCAGAATAAATGTGATTTTTCTTTTTGTATGAGCCAACAGTTTTTCTTTAATTCCTGAATACTTGAATATCTGGGAATTATATTTTAACTGTACTTTTTCACCCAACTTTCACCCAACCCAAGTTTACTGTACTGTATTACAGTAGCATGATGTAAAAAAAGAGAGAGGTTGTTCTGAAAAAGCATATGGTTTCTTATTCATTGCAGTAGCAGGTTTTTAATTGATCTCACCAGTGTGTAATGGTTGTTCAGTACTGTCTGTGTATTTGATGGCTTTCTGTGCCATCTGAAGTTTGATTTGGGTGGAAGATAACATGTTTTTGAATAGGGTGTTTGATTTTGTCAAGTTTAGTTTATACAGATCAGTGTGCGTTTTGTGTTTATAGTTTTGGACAAATGGAGCATCATTTCAGGAAATGTGTCTTAGCTGTTGGGAAAACCTGTAAGTGAGCTGTAATGCACATATAGACTCATTTAGTGCCATTGTGGATTTCTATACAAGAGTAACTACACAAGGATATTTAACTATTCCAGCAAGAAACGCCATACCTGGAAAAAACCTCCATTCAAATAGACTGTTGAATTATTTGATCGAGCGTCTCTGTAACAATCATTGCATCCAGCCTGTCATTTTATCCCTATAGTTAAATTATTGTTTGCAGGTCCTTTTGATAATTTATTGATAATTTGATCAATTAATAATTAATAATAAATATTAATTAATAATAGTAATTAATAATTTGGTCATTTCTAAGACTTTTCAAACTTTTCAAGGGCTTAAAAAGTATTAAAATATAATTCTTTATAGTTTTTGTTTTTTTTACCATTCAGGTTTCTATGTGTTGTATGTTCACATTTAGATTTATACAGGGTATATATATAGGGTATATAGGGTTATCCATACAATATGCACTGCATCTGCTTTACTATAAATAGTTGGACTTTATGCCCTTTACCAATTATGTTGCTGTCGTCCTTTCTCCTATACTGCCCATTTATAGTTTCAGAACTTTTTCACAATGTTTTTTGCCAGGCATCTACAAGTTTTATGTCTAAGAGGAAAGACTTGAAATGGCGATGTAGTTGTTTTAGAGGTGCGATTGGGGTCACTTGAGGGGTCGACTTAAGTATTGAGTTCACCTCCTAGAGTCTAGAGTCTTAGAAGCCTAGAGTCTTAGAAGTCCAACAACATAGATTTTATATCATCAAAAAAAAGAGATCCAACAAATTTGGTGCACATATTGAAGAAAACAAAATTCAGTATTGTTTAGAAATACAGTTGAGTAGCAGAATCAGCCCTCAGCACTACGAATAGCAGTGAAGACACCCTTGGATTTGGTAGAGGCACAAGAGGACATGCCCTTGTAATATCTGCTATGAAATCTGCCAATGTCGATCGACTTCAGGTGTGTTTCTTGCAAGAAGGCAAAGTCAATATGTTTTGATTGAAAAGCTCCAAGCACTTAATCCTTTCCACGGGTGAGTTCAGTCCTCATACATCGAAAGTTAAAGGTAACCACTAAAGTAGCGTGCGGAGATGGTGCTTGCAGCGCACAGGGGAGGTGGCCCAGATAGTAAATGGACATGTAGAAGTATAGATACAAGTTTGCTAAAATAAAATCCCTCAGTAATGAAGATAAAGACAAGGTAATGCATATCTGTGTACTGAAAGCAAGAGCTAGTGTGCTAGAGGGGTGAAAGCTAAAACCACAAACACTACATGGGGAATGCATTACTTTGCTCCTGACATATTAGAGGCCGTCGGGAGGTTACATATTGTTCAATAATGGGAGGTTAGGATTATGATTACAAGAATTTATTGTGATAATGACATGGAAAATGTGCAGAAGTAGAGGGTTGCCGTAGACTCCAAGATGAGGTATCTGGTCTTAGGGTGAAGCTCCTGAGGGACAGGCAGGAGACAGGTAGACAGACAGACAGACCGGGCTGAAGATGCGCCAGGGGAAGGTCTTTGGGGCGTGGGCTAGGTGGTTGGATGATTGGCGATGATGCTAAGCAGAGGGGTGTGTTGGGCTCCATCTGACAGAATAGCAACGTAGCCTTCCTGATTGAAGCTCCATTTATCAGTTGAAACCGCATTAAGGGTTAAAGATTCCGTTATGGGGGAGTCTAAATGGTATAGAGTGTAAAAAAACAAAATCTGCCAAGTATCTACTGGGAGCAAGTGTGTATGTATTCTGGGATCTCTATACCCTGAACACATCAGGCAACAAACAACAAGCTGTTAATGTGACAATTGAATAATATAAGCTGCTGTTATTCTTTAAGCGGTTAGCATTTAGTATGCAATTACACAAACATTAACCTTAGTAACATTCTCAAAACTGCAGCCAATGACAAACCTAAAGAAACTATTGCAAAGAAGAAGAAAGAATGAAGACTGTCCTGAGCTCAGTCCTAAGAGAATGAGGAGGCAATTAGTGGGGATCAGTCTTAACCAGTTCACTGGTTGAGATCACTGTAGTTCAGCCAGGAAGCTTTCTGCAGCAGCAAGGGAATTCTAATATGGGTTTGCCGTGGATAACTCTCAGTTTGGCAGTGTATCTTTAAAAAAAGTTCACCCTTCTTCCGAAGCACCTGCATAACTGGCAAGAATGGCCTTCGCTTGTTAGAGGTGGAAGCAGAGCCGTTGGCAAAAATTCTGTACTTTGTAAATCCCTTGACTGATGATGACTGTAATGGCCTGGCAATCCCCGTAGTGGAAAAAAAAAAAGAATAATCGAGGTGCTGTGGGAGTTTGGGTTGGCTGATCTGGTCCCAGTGTAGATCTGATGAGCCCTTTCTATTTCAACCAGCCCTCAGGAGGAAAGTTTGGGGAGCCAGAGTGGAAGTTGGCATTGTTGGAATGATATCATGTCATTGCCTTCTTCCCCCTTGGGTAAAAAACTCTAGTCTTAGACTTGTTCTACCTGTATAATCTTCAAGCTTGGCTATTTGTTGTGCGTCATTTGCCTGGACAGCATCAGTATGCCTCAGCCTGTGGTAAATAGGTGCAGATGGTGACAGATTAAGCGTGGTAAGCTCTTTGTCAATTCTGGATTGGAAGTTAGATTGGACAATGTCAGATGGTGGCATTTTAAATGAGGTGTTGGTGGAACTACCCTTGGGGCGGATCACCGACACTGATGTCTTTAATTCAATCAGGCAGAAGGGGATGCCAATGAGTGAGCACCAAGACAATGAGGGAGGGTCGGCGCAAAGTTCAGAGGTAGAAGGTCCACCTTTCAGCAAGTCGACGTCTTGTCATTATTTGTTTTGTCGATGGAGAAGGCGCTGTGGCTTCCATTCGGTCGTTTAGGGAGCATTAAAGCAAACATTGCATTGCATATTTATATATATATGTTATGAGATAATGGTGCATGGAATATGGAAGATGCCTGTGAACAGCTTTAAGAAGGTAGCCTAAAGGGCAGTTTTAGGTGTCACTGAGTTTTTGGTGCCTTTTGAGTGGGTCCCAATGACTTTATCTACCCTTAAGAACTTTGAATTGAAATTGACTTACCTTAGCTCCCAGTGGCTCCAAAGCAAACCTAACAATGCCCTTCAGAGGCTTAAAGGATCATGTTAGCAATAATAAGGTTTTTTCCCCCATCTTACCCCTGGCAACTTTAGTTCTATCCACTGCGTTATTGGAAGCTTTGAAATAAATTGACCTAACTCCAAAGTGTATCCAGAGCATCTTTAAGGACGTTTTGCAGAGATTGTCCCATTGGTCAGCTTAGAGTGATGAGAACAAACATCATGCCTGTGTACAGCTAAGTGTGGCAGTTTTGTGTACTGCTAAAATTAACATGAAATATGATTTTTTTTAAAACATACTTAAAACATACTGTTTTGAACTACCAGGGACTACTTTCTCTGTTTCCATAGGATGTGAAAGCGGTGGGTGATGGGAGACTGAGTACAGCTAGAAATCACAGCACAGTTACATATAAATCTTCCACCATGCATCCGTCCAGTAGTTATCCCGCATTAGCACTACAGTAGAAGGGATGATAGGATTTTTCTATCTCTATCATTCTTCTGTCCTGCATCTGTCCTGTATTGCAATGGCCCCTACAGCCTATTTTCTCAAATCTTGTCTTTTTCAAGCATAACTTGACGTGGATGCCAGATTAGTCTTTCCACTGACCGATAGACTGAGTATTAATATTTGATCAACAATGAGACTTCTAAGATGGTTCGATTTCTACTGCAACTGTAGCTATGGACCAATGTTTCTGTGGGATACAGCGACTTCACTGTTGCATCTCATTGATGCAAATAACTGAGTTAATACCCCCCGTGCTTAACTCACTAATCCAGGTAAGCCGCTGCTTTAAATAAGCAAGCTCTTAAAGAACGACTTGGAATGTGGGGGAGGACATTGGAGGACAGGAAAGAAGGAATAGGAAGACTGAAAAGGAAGAGGAAAAAGAGAAAAAACAATGAGATGCGAGGAGGGGAGGGGAGGGGAGGAGGGGAGGAGATGAGCGGAGAGGAAACGAGCAGAAGCAATGGAAATATATGTATAGATAATGACAATAATAGAATCAAGACAGAGCTAAAGGAGAACAGCAGAGAAAGAACAGCAGCAGGTGGAGAAACAAATGAGGGAGAAAAGTGGAAGTTAGGAGAAGAAACTTTGTTAAAGCCTGGGGGGTCAGAGGTTGTCAAAGACAACACAACAAATTACCTCCGACACGATCTGCTTCCTCTGTCTGTCTGTGTGTGCGTGCGTGCGTGCACGTGTTTCCAACATGATCTGGTCTCTGCTTCCATTTCCAGTTTTCTTTGTGTGTGTGTGTGTGTGAGAGAGAGAGAGAGGAAGAGTGTGTCTCTAATAACTTCCTCTCTTTCTTTCTGTCCTTCCTGCAATCCTCGTTTTTGCCAGCTTTCTTTGTGTGTGTGTGTTTTACTGTGCCTATTGCGGCATTGTGAACTTCTGCATGTGCCTTGTAGGTGTGTATCAGTGTGTGTGTCTGATCATTTTGATTGACCGCCTTTGACCGCCCAGACAGAGCAGGTATGTACGTTTGTGTGTATGTGTAGGTTTGTTCCTCTTCTTGTGTGTGTGTGTTCATTCCTCTACTTTTGTGTGTGTGTGTGTGTGTGTGTGTGTTTGGTTGTGGGTTTGTTCGCCTGTGTCTGTGTTTGTCTGTCTGTGTGTGTGTGTGTGTGTGTGTTTACCCTCCTTTCTCCCCAGTGGAGCCACAAGCTAACAATCTGGGTTAAAGATCCCTGGCTCGGCAGATCGATTTGCGCCTCAGCTACTATCGGCCTCCCTTTAATACTTAATGAGAAAAGCTGTTTGATGAATGTGAGCCGCCCTGCTCCCTGTGCGATCCATTAACACTGCTTTACATTCGTCTATAGGGTTCTGGGACACCCGCACCCTCACTGGCCTTCTGGG
>CABFOQ010021897.1:0-15471 GCA_900660455.1 Gephyroberyx darwinii | reverse complement strand
AGACTCACTGTGGGTCTCACATTAGAAAGTAAAATATGGCATACTGAGGGCGGACACACGACCACATTTCTTCAGCCAATTCATTGTACTAGGTTAGAAGATCACGGCATGAATGACAAAAAAATCGCATAAAAGATTATCTTTTCAATTCATTTTTTGCATTTTCATAATTCAAAATATGTAATAAATTTGATTATTACAAATAATGAGGAAATTGTCTGTAGTCTGCAGGCTTGGTTTCCTGATTATTATTATTATTATTATTATTGGCTTCACATTATTTATGTATTTATGTATTCATTTACTTATTTAGCAATAATAGAGAAAATGAAACACCTATTTTTTTCATTTAAAAAATAGTAATAATGTGTAGCTATAATAGTATCAAAATGTAATTTGGCAATGATGTTGACAAACAGATTTAAGGCTTTAGGCACCAAATTTGTTAACCTAACCAGATTTTTAAGCTCACATCTGAAAGAAAAAAAAATGTGAGTATGCTTGACTTGATTTCGCAGTAAGGGAGTCCATATTGTGGAGGCCTTAAGCAGAGAGAGAAATGGTAAGATAAAGAGAGAGCAAGCTATAGTGTGAGGAAGAAGAAGCAGTGGACAGCGTGATCACTGGCAGGGGTAATGAGGGTCCTGGTCCCACAGCAGATGGTTAAACAGCCTCTCAGGGTGTCACATCAACAAGAACTGCAGTGGTGTCCGAATCAAAACACAACCACCCAAGCTTGTTTTTTTTTATCACAGCTTCTTTGAATAATTTAACTCAAAAGTCATACTTTCAAACTAAGGATTCAAAAGTGAAAAGAAGTCTTGGGAATGAGAACCCAAAAAAATGGTTAATGTGTGCTGTGTATAGCGGGAAGTGGTGAAATCGGTGTCGCTTCCCTCTACAGCTAGGACTTCATGTCCAGACCTTCTCTGCTCTGCTTTACAGATTCTGCTTCCGTGGAATAGGTAGTGTCACTCGGTTCACTTAAATCAGGTCGGTATTCCAGGTTAAGTATAAATCAAAATCGTGGAAGTCTTTATCAAATCATGTTTTGTTTTCTTGAAAAGAAAATAGTAATTTTCTTTTAAGGAGTTTTGGCTCCAACAGTCAAGAAGCACAGTGTGAGTTTTTACCACTGTAATCAGTTGAACATAACGTGGTCATTGTAAAGATCTCATTTTGTATTCTAGTATTTAGGCCTGGTATTTGTACATTTTGTACATTCTGATTTTTTGTGATACTGTTATGCTGCTGCAACCCCAGAATTCCCCCCCGGGGATCAATAAAGTATCTATCTATCTACCACTCTGAGCCAATCTAAGACCAGATTCGCTAAAGGATTGTGCAGGGAAGAGCACATGCTATATCATCAACATGGCCAAATCAGAATGCCATGCTGTTCGCTAACTGTGAGTGGAAAGTGCTGTTACAAAAATAAATAAAGCTTCTTAGCTCCTGTAATTGTCATGTAAACGATACCTAGATCTCATTACGTTGTCTACATAACATGTAGTGGGGCGGCAGGTTGGCCTAGTGGTTAGAGAGGCCGACCCATCACCGAAGGGCTGTTGGTTCGATCCTTGGCACCACCAGGAGGGTGTATTCCAGCAGCGAGCTGGTGATTGGAAAAATGACTGGTATCACAACTACGGTGCCCACCAACACTGCCGAAGTGCCCTTGAGCAAGGCACTTAACCCCAAAAAACTGATCCAGGCGCGCCATTCAATGGCAGCGCTCTGCCCCCTGACCTAAAAAAAAGTGCGTGTGCGTGTGCGTGTGCGTGTGCGTGGGGTGATATGTGTGTGTATCTAGTCAGGGATGTGCAGAAGATAAAATTTCATTGCATGTAAAAATGTATGTGACAATAAAGGAATCTTAATCTTAAATGTATCTGTAGGCCAGGCCACACAAATCGAAATCCACTAACACGTCGCAACATCAACTCCAAGTTTTTGTCGCACATATCAGATGTTTTGAAAGGTGGCATCAAGAGCAAAAGACATCAGTTTGTCCTTTAAGAATGTCTCCTATCATTGCTGCAAGACACAGGCTTTGTCACATGCAAGTAAAAAAGGCAAGAGAAGGGGTTTTTCCATCGTAGAATCTCAAATCAGATCAGAGAAAGCTCCAATTATAAAAGGGGGTGAGTGTGTCAGCCTCAGTGGATTATTCTTACAGGCAATTTGTGCTGAAAGGGCTGTTTGCTTGCACAGTGCTCCTTTTTTTCAGGGCTTGTTTGCACCACAACTGCATTTGCATACTTTTTTTTTTAGTGAATAAAATGAAAATGCTCTTAGTTTAAATGACAAAAAATTGCACAGGTTGCCCTAGCAACACAATCAAAAAGTGCCTCTCAAACAGACACTAGAATTTCATTTGGGTAAATAGGGCGAATCTACAGCGTCACAATGAGTTGGGATGGGAAGCTCTTCTCTGCTGCACCAACACTTTGTGATGAATAAGACTGGTGGATTATTTAATAAAATTGTTACCTTTTGCAGCTTTAACTCATCTTGTATCCTCCATGGTGAATTGTAATGTAATGTAATGTATTAAAGTATGTGTATTTATGTATCACGTTGTACCATCTGTCTGTCTTGTGATGTTAACTGTGTTATAAAGTCTTGTCTTGAAAGACTAGTGGTCGATGAGTTGTCAGCTAATGGGAGAGGGTCCGTGAACCATGCATTCATGGGTGCTTATCTATGAGTGCATGCCTTCACACTTCAATATGCATGTGTGTGTGTGTGTGTGCATGCCTGTGTGTGTGTGTGTGTGTGTGTGTGTGTTTGTCTGCAGATGCACACTTGCTTGCCAGGCATCATTAAAGTACCCTCTCCCCCAAAAGATAACCTCTTCAGCAGCACTGCAAGGCTGCTAACATGGTCCCTAAATCACACTTATCTCCAAATTATTTTTTTTAGATAGCACCAAAGACTTAGGAGGCTATTAAAGTATCTTGGTAACTTATAGTGCTGCAGAGGGACTAGTGTATAGTCCACAGTTAACTGTATCACTTTTTGTACTGTAAATTCTTGACCCAGGATATATAGGATTCTCAGAGTTAGCTCAGATCTAGTGTGTGCAAAGTTGCTGGTCAGCAGGGTAATTGATTGATTGGTTGGTTTGTTGGTTAATTGTTTGATTGATTGGTTAGTTGGTCATTTATTTAATTGATTAATTAAGTCAATGTTCAGTGTGTTAAATCAGATTTTATCTTACTGGAGACATTGTTAGAATTCTATCCATTTCATCCATTTTTTGTCATCTTAAAGACAAAATTTGTATCCTTAAAGTAATTACTATGATTTAACTGATTAACCAAGATCCATTTTTTGTCACCACTAGAAAAGCCAAGCTGCAGTCAATTGATGAATGTTTTGAATTTTAGAAGTGAAATATATCTTTTCAAAATGTCGGTCCATGACTTTACCGTGACCCACTCTATACAAACCGGTTTTCAAAATCCTTATAATTATATTCCCCCCCTTCAGTTGAATACTTGAATACTTGCCTTCTCACAGCATTCATTAGCCTTTCTAGTGTTAAGTGGGATTTCAATTTTTATTGACTTATTGACACTCATCCTGACCAAAGTTATGTTCTTTGTGAAAACCAGCTGGCATTCATGAAGATGAGCAATGTTTCTTACTGGGCTCCAAACATGGCAGTAAAGTCCCCATTAAAACCAATGCAAATTAAATTAATTCAGGTGGGGTGGCTGAACCTTTAAAAACTACCTTGCACAAAATGATGAAAATGGGAAAAGTGTTATTTCAAGGTTAGCCCACTTTAGAGTGCCCCAGCATGAAATGTGACTTAGCCCACGGATGAGAGCCCATGTTTTCTTTCATTTTCACTGAAATACATTATGCAAATCTCATGAATGATTTTAAAGGAGCGCATCAATCAAGAAGAAGACATCACACTTAATCCTATTGTTTTGAGGTATTTGTGAACATGAACCAGTAGTTCCAACAATTAGAGATCACAAAACAGAACCTCAAATCTATGATGGTATACAGCCTGAAGATGCTCCATGACAATGAATGGGACACAGACTATTCCGATCCATTCCATTGCCGTGCTATTTATTCTTAACAAGAAAATGCACCATTAAACTTGAGCTGACCTGCACACTGTCACAGTCACTTTACCGCTTATGCTCTATGGAGCTGTGCCTTGGTGCAACATCAGAGACCAGGGGATGGGCCAGTGTTTTCTCTCTGGTTTCTGGCTTTGGGAGGCAGTAGTGAATGTGAAATTGATATTGAGCTGTATCAGAAAACACAGACCATTAACAGGATATTAGGCAAAGTTAATAAAACCAAGGCTTCAACATTGTGGCTCTCATTGCTAGGTTATCATACAGTTATTCCTCTTGAAAGTTTAAAGTGTTCGATATTGGTAACACAGTGGATTACAGGGTCCATAAATATAATTAAAACAAAAAAAACTGTACACCAGCTACACTCAGTAGCCACTTTATTAGGTATGCTTAGCTAGTGAGGGGCAGGATGCATTTTTGCCTCCCGAACAGCCTGTATTCCCCGCTGAAAGTTTCCATTTAACAAAGGCTAGACCGAGGCCAGAAGGGATACACCTGTTCAGGTACACTGTGGCAAACAAAGCTCACTTGGTACTAAAGGGGCCTTATGTGAGCCAAGAAAACATTCCCAACACCAACATATCACCGGCAGCCTGTGATACTGACACCATGCAGAATGGATTCACGCTGTTAACCTGCCATCAGCGTTTCACAACAGAAAACCAGGATGCATGGAACCAAGCAACTTTTTTCCACTCTTCTGTTGTCCAGTTTTGGTGACCATGTTTCCACTGTAGTTTCATCTTCTTGTTCTCAGCTGATAGGAGTCGAAACCACGTGGTTTCACTCCACATGGTCTGCTGCCCATGCTCCATCGAGGTTGGACCAGTTGCATGTTCTGAGATGCACTTCTGCATGTCACTGTTGTACTGAGCTGTTACTGACCCTGACCCTGTCTGCATGCTATATATACTGAGTCACAGCTCCTGGGATTTTCTGCACTACAGCGAGCTCTGTTACTTTACAATGTTATCTGTGTATCATGGCTTTCCATTTGCTTCAATTTGCACACATTCTACACCCCCCTTCATCTTGCGTTTCACTGCACCGGTTAACACTTTTCATTCAACCAGAAATTCAAACATTTGCTTACATCTGCTGCATTACACATGCCAAATGTCCCAATAAATGACATTTTCAAGTGAATCGGAGCTAATGGCGCACAGCCACCTCTTTCTTTGTTCTATAAGAAGTACTCTGAAACAGCTTTTTAGCAACAGTTTAGAAGCTGAATTTCTGGCTGAATGAGCAAAACACCAGCCGCCTATCCCTCAGCACAGTCTTTTTTGTGTGAACCTTAGTCCCGGAGGGAATATCAGAAGGGCGGAAGGTTTGAGATCTATTTGTGACCTTTCTTGAATGCAGGCCGGAGGGGGTAGGAATGACTGGAACAAGGTCCTGAACCCGCGATCAACAAGGGTTACTGCTTTCTGCCTTTTGTTTCTGTCTGACTGGATGACTGTGTCTTTAGCTTTGAATCATTCGCTTTCGCGCTTCTGCCTTTGTCTAACTAATCTGCAGTCTTTCATCATGCCTTAGGTGCTTTCTCTCTTTTTTTTCTCTCTTTCACACACACACATCTTTCAGTCTCTATCTTTCTGGTTCTCTGTCTTTTGATTTCTCTTTCTGGTTCTCTGTCTTTTGGTTTCTCTTTCTATCTCTCTCTAAACCTTTTGTCGTCCCGTTTCTCTTTCCTCTCTTGCCCGACTTTCTCTCTTATTCCTTGTCTTTTTCTTTTTTCTTTCATCAGGGCCATGGGGGTTGGACTCTATCCTAACATGTCTTGGGTGAGAGGCAGGGAAACTCCCTGGGCAGGTCATCAATCTATAACAGGTCTAGACATACATCTCATATTCATAGCTATGGATAATATAGAGTCTTCAGTCTAGTGGACTTGCATGTTGGGGAACATGGGGAAAACATGCAAACCCCATTAAGGAATGACGAGGAATCGAACCTGCGACTTTCTGGCTGTGAAGCCACGGTGCTAGCCACTGATCCTCTGTGCCGCCTCAATTTGATTTAATTCAATTTGCTTGCTTCAAGCAAATTTGCTTGCTATTTTTGTACACCTTTTATTGGCATAAAAGGTGTACAAAAGTACTTACCTACAAAATTGCCACTTTGTCCCTCACAGCAACGTTATAGAGCACAACCAAATGTGATCTGACACTTTGTAAACCCTTTCCCAAATATGTATGTTAAGTTTAACTGCTCTAGCATTAAATGTTTTGTGCCTCTCCACTGTGAGCTTCATTTGGGTATCTTGAGCCAGAGGAGAAGGCGTAACATCCGAACAGTTGGCTGCCACTTGAAGTAGCTCCGAGATGGACTTTTCGCGTTCAGTCATGCCATCAAGTTAATGCTTGCTTTCCGGGGATTCAATTCAAGGGTGTAAAACATATAACCTGAGTGGTATTTTCTGAGTTGCTGCTTTGATCTGAATGTGTAAGCAACCACTGACAATCATTATGAAAAAGAGTCATTATGAAATGAAATGCGACATGAAATTAAAGGTGTCACGGGGAAAACAAGAGTATATATATACAATAATATTTGTCTTATTGTGAAAGTGACAATGATGAAATAATATTTCATAATATTGAGTTGAGTATTATTTAATTATTTAGTGATTTCACTGTTTATTTACCAATTTATATATATTCCTGTATTTATTCATATGATTATTTATTTCATAAAGGCATATTTATTTATTTAATTGTGGCACAATTGGTATTCGATATGATAGGTCCAGATCATTTTAAGGCAGAAATCCTGACAAAAAATATAAACCAATTCAGCTTGCAATTTCTCTCTCTTCCTGCTCCAGTAAGCTTCAACATGTATTTTGATCTAGCTGAAGTATCTGAACTTCATTCATAGGCCTGTGTGCAAAAAGTTCATGTATATTATTTAATAGTCCCTCCAGGATTTTGTAGTTTTTTGTGATTATTGCAACCAAAAACGTTTTACAGTGTCATATTGTTTTATGTGCTTATGTGATTGGTTGTATTTGCATTAATCATTGCAATTTAAGTGTATGGTTACATTTTTCATTTAGGGGTCAGGGATTTGGATCCTTTAGCTCTTGTAGTAATGTTCAAAGGGATCACCTCTGCATGCCTTAGAGTAGAGTACATGTATGTATTTGTCTTGATTTTATGCTGACATTAAAATAATAGTCAAATTTATAAATGCTTTGGGGGCTGCAGAATGCAATATGTACATATGGGATAAGAAGGTTGACTGTGCTTGGTGTGGGCTGCTGTAGATACTGGCATAGTCAGTCCTGTCATTGTTGCTGATGTGGGTGTGGGTGTCACTGTGGGAGTGGTTGAGTTTTCAAGGTGGTTTTAGTCATTTGTCCCTCCATCTCTTTGTGGGATGTTTCATTTAAGAGCATCAGAATTCAAATGTCTCTGTGTTTTAACCTCTCTCTCTCTCCCACTCTCTATACCTCTTTCTTCCACTCTCTCTCTCTCTGCCCCTAACTGCTCTCTTTCCACCTCAGTGGCCAGTTGCTCCCGCCTGTGTTTACCATCATAAAAGATTAACGATTATTCATCAAAGCCCCACAACAACTGCTAATATTTTTATGTTTGACTTGCATCACTTAACCCGCATGAATGATTAATCGATGTATCGTGACTGGAATAAATGATTCATCCTCAAACGCTGAACTAACTGCTACACTGAAAATAAATAAAACAATTTCATATGAGCCCCCCAAATAAATTTGTCGCTGACGTTTCTATGCAGCAACTACTTATGTAAGAATGTATAAACAGTAATCTGAAAAATAGAAAATTAGACATTTATTCATCAGTGAAGTTTTAATCTAGATTTTAAAGACTGAAAAAAATGCCGACCTTAACAAATCATTTAGTCTCAAATTCAGAGTAGTTATCCCAAATTTAATGATCAGTTATTATTTTCACAAGGAAATACTGTGATGCATGCACTTGTGTATACATGCAATTGCTATTGCTATTTTTCTTGAAGTTGAATTGATTAGTTCATGTGAATGAGTTTGAAGACTCAAAGAACAGAACAGTCACAGTACTGGACCCTGACTGGCCAACAAGACCAGCTCGTCTAATTCAAATGCGGTAAACCTGCTGAGGGGAGCCAATCAGGACCAAGTCCAGTTGTGATACATTTACTAGAGTTGGTCTGAACCTGGATCTTTAAAAATACAACTTTAACTTCAACCACTCAGACAAAATCAAATTTGAACAATTCCCGCATGAAACATCTTTCATCATATATGTATATAAATAGCAAAAATTGAATTCCTGTAATATTGGACCTTTAAAGATCGAGTTGCTAAGTGTAGAATGAAAATCTTTAATATTTTTCTCGGCTCACTGGGGCCAAGCGCGAGTTTAAAAGAAAATGAAGAATCAATGTTTGTCCCATTGTCTCGTCTGCTTTACCAGCTTCTTAATCACAACTCCTAATCACCTGATAATGTCAAATTAATGAACCAAGCTGTGTGTGTGTGTATGCATATACACATATGTCTATGTGTGTGTGTGTCTGTGTTTATGTTCTATTTCTCCTAATCATCTGGTAATATCAAATTAATGAACCTTGGAAAGCTGAGGCACCCGCTTCGTAGTGTGTGTTTGTTAGAGAGAGAGAATGTGTGTATGTGTATGACTGTTTGCATGTATGGATGGCATCTATGTGTGTGTAAATACAGCATTAATTTCCGGGGTCTGAGTGAGAAGGTTAATGGTGTGTGGTGTCATTAATCAAAACACAATAAGGTAGTGTTGGAACATGACTGACATGTCGTGTGTGTGCGAGTGTGTGTACACATATACTTCCATGTATGCATACCTTGTTAGAGTGTTTGCACATGCACGCAGACCTTGTGTGCACGCTTTTCCGGTCCGTGTGCATCAATGAGCTGTGAACTTGAATGACAGCACATGTTTTGCAGCCATGCATGAGCATCCACATCCTGCAGTCTGACATCTGGTAGTGTTTGAAAATAGAAAGAAGTGGATACTCACTGACCATGAGCTTTCTCTCTCATACAGTACCCAAAGTGTAGGATTTTTAAAAAAAAAATTAAATTTCTCTTTATGGTGAAAGAAGTGAGGCTGAGAGTGGCAGGAAAGACAGAGGAGTGAAGAGAGATGACATCCGTTTAAGATCATGAGCCATACTGCCTGACTACCTGCTTTTCCACATGCAGACAATAATCAATACCTTCAGTCTGCTGCTAGCTGTTACTGCCACAGAGGTTGACCCCTTAGTTCTTGGGAATTTGGAAGAGGTTTCTACACAACTGCGCCTCACATCATACAAAGAAGGTTTAGTTGGACGGCTCGCATCTAGTTCCCATATGCACAATTTAATTATTTAGTGAACTCCTAGTGTGATTGAGTGTGATTGAGTGTCCATGCCCACTGAAACATCGTATTAGCTTATTATGGAGCAGGAAATACAGAAATATAATAAATACTGAAATAAATGTTTCGAGAAATAAATTAATGGTTAATTTATTATTTTCTTGTGTCTTTATTGAATTATGCTCACTTTTATTTTATTTATTTATTGACAGATCTCTCTACATTTTGTTTTCTATTTTCTATTATGTATTTATTTTTGTATTTATTCATAGATCTATTTATTCATTAATTTATTTTCAATAGGGATATGAAAAAATTTTGGTTAAAAAAAACAACCCAAATTTGACCACATTTACTATAGGCCAGAACACACATTGGGTTGCATTGGCCTACTGCTGGATTGGTCTACTTCAATACAGACTAACTAGTTAGCTTCTTTCATCAGGGCAGTTAGCTAGTTAGCTAGCTGTATAACAGGAATTCATGATGTTAAGATGAAGATCTGTCATGGGTAGTGGCCAGGGTGGAGGAGGAGCCCCTTAGGAACTGAGGCTCATTAGTGATGACTCAGTACACCTGTGGACCAGTCTATTTAAACCCCTCTCTGCTCTCATTTCAGTGCTTGGTCTTGAGATCACTCCCTGGAAGACACAGCCACTCTGAAAGCCTCCAGTTTGTTCTCACAAGTGTTTGTTACTCATGTTTGCATTAGTTTTGGTTTCCCAGCTTTTGTCTGGTAGTTATTTGTTTGTTAGTCTTTGCCCAGCTTTTATCTGGTTGTTCTTTGTTGCATTTAATGAGCGTGTGTTTCGCCATAATTCAACTGCTTGCCTCCGTGTGCTTCTGCTCTTGGGCCCTAGCCACTGGCCCGCACTACAAGATCAGCTATGATTACACCTGTTAACAATTAGGTTAGAGTAACTTAGATAATGTTAGTGATGGCGAAATGAAGCTTTCCAGCCAGTTGGGTTGAAAATAGGTTCATTTCTCAAGGCTTCAAATGCAGATGAAGGCTTTAATGTGTGTAATAGTTGGGCCAGTGAATGAAACTACTAATGTGAATAATGGCAAAGAAATTAATACATATCTATTGGTGTTTGACCTAATATAAAACCATAATCAAGTTGAGACAATGAGCTCAATGTTTATTAGATTTTGTTACATTACTGTCATTTAGTTGACGCTTTTACCCAAAGCAACTTACAAGGCCATGCTGTGTCACAACTGCATCAGCTTTTCAGTGGCACAGTGGGTAACGCTGCTGCACTGATCGTCTAAGATGAAGTGGTGGGGTCCCCAAGTTAGTCGATGAGTTATTTCTCTTCTTGTTTTTCTGATTGCTGATAGTCTATGGCATCAAAATACAGCTTATTATAATGCTCTCATGAGTAATGCGTAATTGTCAACACACGTGCCTGTTCATATACAGTACAAACTACAACTCACAAGGTGTGAGGGGTTCTTTCCTTATATCCGTAATTCAAAACTGTCCACCAACCCCCGAATCTATTCCTGAAGCACTCCGTGGATGAGGTTTCAAACGTCATCAATGACATTAAAATGATACAAGCCTCGATACGGAGGTTCACGGGAAACTGTCCTACGTTCTCGACATGCGCTTTGAAGCTTCGGTATCAAGCGTAACATCACTAGATAATGTGCACCCACTGTCTGTATGGCCAGAAGACCTGTCTTTGACAAAAGTAATGTTACTTATAGTTCATCTAAATGATATTAGAGGCTAACTTAGACTAGCTTAGCTGATGTATTGTCACAAGGACAATACTTGTCATACTCAAACTAACTGGGTGAAAGCCTGACTAATGTTACAGTAATTTACCATAAATTCCCACTGACTGGAAGAGGCCCCTCAGTCTGTTCATTTCCAGCAGGTGAACTGAGGTCACTCGTCTCTCAGCTCAGTGGAGAAGGAGACGTTGCGTGGCGAACAACGTTGATGGAGCTGCTGGGTACCGGTCACCCAGCTGTGAGGTTACGCACACATCACTGACAACCCAAATGTTACATTACCCAGAATGAACTCAAACAACCCAGGAGTTTTTGTGTGGAGTTAAAAAAATGTTTCAGCTGCAGTCTAATATCTATGATGATACGGAAAGTAGACTGACATTCAGTGGTCTTTTCTCTTAGGTTACATTTTAAAATAGATATCACCCAAAAAAACGGAAACATAAAACACATCACTTCCTGTGCGTCAGATGATTTTTTTCCCACCTACCTGACAGTGGGTGTGTAGAACAGCAAATGTAAAATAGCATAGAATAGCAAAGCAGGTTCATATAAAAAGGTCAACTTTATTTGGATTAAAAAGTGGATTATTACTTTAAAACTTTATTGAATCAAACTGTTGTACAACCATAACCAAAAAATAAATTGTTCATGAATTATACATATCCTGCAGAAAGCTACAATTACAAGCTACAACTATTACTTAATACTTAAAAAATATTAAAAATTAAAGTTTGATAAGAACTGTAAAATACCAGGTTTGGATGAGTTGAAGCAGATTAAATCGCTTGGTTACATAAATATACAAGTCACCTCACCCCCACCCGCCAAAACTGAACTGTAATCAAATCTTTCACGTATTATTTCATAGCCCCTTGTCGACAGATGAACCCCGTGGCAACAAGTTATTTTCGGTAACAGTACTCCTCAGCTTCAGCCACTATCAATTACCATCATAGGATCACTGGCTCTGTGGAAGTGCCGCTGGTCGATATGCAAGACGATTTACCGAGGTGGGGAGTAATTAGCTTTACGGAGCTTCAACTATACAGGATACAGGAACTAGAGGACGTAAAAATGATTAGTGTGAGTGGTGTGTTTGTGTGTTCAAGCACATATGGCTCATTATTAATGTATGCGAGTGTGTTTCCATAGTTAGTTATGCATGTGCTTAAAGGGCGGCTGGTGTATGCCTGTATTTGTTTGTGCTTATGAGTGTAGATGATTGTGTGTGTGTGTGTGTGTGTGTGTGTGTGTCTATAACTATGGTTGTTGTTTCAATGCAACTTTTATCATCCAAGCATGCCAGGATGATGTTGTGAATTCTACAGTCTGGATGCAAGAAAGCCACATTTGTACAAGCAATATGATGAGACGGAGAAAAATATTGCAGACAAATGTAAATAACTGCAGCCAGATGAGAGAAATCACAAACATGTTTCATAATGCCATTTGTAAGACCTATTTTGCAATTGAAAAATGTGAAAATCCCAAAAAATCTGGAAATCTAGCAGAGTCTGTATGGCCGAGTCTGCAAGACTGCATAATTTCCCACCAGAAAAACACCAAGAAACTGCACATTTTTAAAACATCTGAAACTGAATTTAAGACATAAATTGCTCTATTTAACTGTGTTCAAGACCTTTTAAGGCCTTGAGTTGAGATAATGAGACTTTTTCCCCAGGACTTGCACATACCCTGCATCCAGCGACGTGATCTAAAGCAATCGCTTTTTGGAGTTAGACTTCAAAGATCACTTTGCACTGAAAGTATCTGTATATGTGAATGTTTGTGCTTTTACACGTGTTATACTCATCCTTCTGTGAATGTGTGTGTCTTGTCTAGTCTGTCTGTCTATGTGTGTGTGTGCAAAGGTTCGTGCTGCTGATGAGGACTTTCTATATATGCGGGGTGGATAATTTCTACTCCGTTCGCTACATGCTGCGCCCACCGGGTCGTGAAAGTCACTTTGTGTCGCGGTAATTGGCAGAGCGGTCCACCGCATGGTGATTAGGCAGCTCGCCGTCGCTAAAGACATCCACGCGGTGCACGGGGATCACGAAAACGAAAGAGGACAGACGTTGTGACAGAAGACGCACCGGTTCTCTATTTCAGTCGCGTTATTAGAGAAAACACACCGCATCTGGACAGGATGTACGAGTCTCCGCTTCACACACACATCACACACTTGGTGTCGCTGTAATTGGCAGCGCGATGCACAGCGATTAGGTTGCTGAGGTCAAACACGTGTCACATGCAGGAAGACACACACATCGTGCAGATACAATTCAAAAGAGATCCTGACCAAAATCACACAAACAGATTGTCTGTCTCTGGCTTCTTCCCTTAAAATGAACACACACACACACACACACACAGATACAAAAAACAGAATACAGATACAAGAAACAGATGCAAAAAATATGTATAAGTGAAGATGCACATACACATCTCTACAAAAATCACACTGTCAAAAGTCACACACACATTTACAAAAAACCCCACTAATTTCTCTCTTTCATGACTCTATACACACACACAGTAGCACTAGCGCTACCATTAGCAGTTCATTGTGGTAAGCGGCATCTATTATTGCTAAAGACACACACACACACACACACACACACACACACATACACACACACTCAAATCACTGTTTCGCCATGATTGTGAGATCAATCCACAGCCTGGTGATTAGAGAACTGTCTCTTAAGTCAGGCACATGTTTTGACGAGATCACATACACAACACAAAAGAATAAACAGAACACACACTGAAACACACACACACGCACGGTTTTAAAACCCCTTGTCTGCAGCAGTGATCCAAGCTGTCAGTGGGAAGATACCACCTGCTAGTTAGAGACAAGATCACAGTCATTTTGTGACACACACACACACTGGTAATTAAAGACAAGACAAAATGGCACCATTTGATGGCACACACACACACACACGTAAACACACAAACATGAAGACAACTGCCATTTGGTGACATTTATTTTGTTGACTGGAACAAGAGGGAGGGCAGCATGGCACATACACACACCATACACACACACACACACACACGCCTTGCAGCCTTGGGCAGTGATCTGTTTCATCTACAGTACAGGTTTACGTTGTTTGTGGGAAGCAGTTGAGGTTATGTAGATTATATACCAAATTCCCATTAAAGCACCAAATGGTCGTCATTTCACATTTTCATTTTCAGGTTTTCTCTTTCTGCTCTTGTCGACTCACCAGCTCACTGCTGCAATACCTAATTTCCACCAAGACAAAATTGGCCACTACTGTCCGTTATTCCTAAAATTGAGACCAACGGGACGCTTCAAATACCGATGGACAAACCTTTCTATATAGCAAATAACGGCAGGCTAGTTGGCTTGCAAGTTAGCAACTAAACTGTTAGCAAACAGCATATAGCATATTACATACATACATAGAAGCACCGCTTAAACAACAATGTGCTAAATTATAAAATTGTACAGTATTGCCTTAAGCTAATAAAACAATTTAGCTATATATTGCTGTGTACATCACTATATTGCAGTAGTACAGGCAAAGTAATACATAGAAGGTCAGCTATATTGCATGTATGTAAGTAAATTGTATGTACATTTTTTCAAGAATATAACTACAGTGTATTATTAATTATATACTGTTCAACAAAGAACAAAGTTGTTCGGTATTTGGCATTTTTCTTCAAGATGTTGACATTGGTTTCTAGAAAATTCCTGAAGGAAGTGAAACTGCATCGGAAACACAATTGTGCACTTGAATTTTTCGCTTGTTATAGAATAGAATATTATTATTATTATAGAAGAATATTTGACTCAATGATTTCCTTGATGTCCTCATTTGACTAAATTCACTATAAATGAATGAACAGATTTTAAAAGGGCACTCTATTATCACTTTACTAGAAAAGAGACAGATTTGGACCCTGTCTGCGCAGAGGCCGGTATTGATGTCTACCTCCTCTTATTAAACACACACACTAAAGATCTTTTGTCTGGGTAATTCCATGGCAGACATTGCCATGGTGCATTTTGTCATTCTCTCAGCCGCTCCCTGCTGTGGGTTATGTTTGGACAGGTTAATTGGTAGAGATTGATTATTCGCTTTCTAGGGGACATGCACGCACACACACACACACACACACACACACACACACACACACACACACACACACACACACACAGTGCATGCAGACATACTGTACCTATACTAAAATTGTTCATATCCAAC
>CABFOQ010021894.1:0-16652 GCA_900660455.1 Gephyroberyx darwinii | reverse complement strand
GGTTGTTTTGCAACTTTTCCTACTCAAGCTACAAGCCCATGGTTTATGGGACAAAGCGGTAACAACTGACCCCAGCAAATTGAAAAAGGCACAGCTATACATCCTGAAGTGACTGCCGCACAATGAACCTGATTTTGATTGGGATTGTGACTGGTGAGATAATCAGACCTTGTGTTTAGCCATGAACTGTTTACAGAGAAGTATATACAGCACATGTGAATGGGGAGGTGAGGTGACTAGAGGAGGTGTTTAAAACTGTTTGGCTGTCATATACGTATGTTAGGAGCATAATTATATATCGAGTGAAAAATGTTCATTTATTTTGTTATCATTCATGAAATAAACATGACCAAAGCCTGTGGTAGGGAAACCTGAGTACCAGGGCTAATTCTACACATGAATGCTAGATTGGGTGGCTAAAGGTTGAGGAGAGTGATTGTGGAGAAGGTTGAATGGTTGAATAAGCAGGATCTAGATTTATCTAAAGTCACCCCACACAGACCATATTCATTTCAGCTCCTGTAATTTTGACATGTACGCAGGAGTCAAAGCCAAGGCTCTCTGTTTGACATTTAGAGTTGAGCCAAGGAGGAAACAGAACGGAAAATACCCAACACCCCTTGCAATTAAGTCCAGTGTGTTCTTTTTCCAGTATTTATCCACAGATAAATGAAGTCGGTTTAGCTGAGAGTGTGACCATGGTAAGATCAGCCCTTCAATCATATGGGAAATGAGTTTCCTTTAAGGGATCTATGCAGTTCATCTCATCCCCAGCTTATTAACTCTTCCTCAAACCTCTCACTGCATCTGCATATACAACACAGGGTATAAAGAGAGGATGACCTTGAGGGGACCAAATACACATAATGCCTACCAAGAGCATCTTCATCACATCGGGGTGAAATTGGCTATTGATCAGCAGCGTGATAGTCAATGGTGAATCTCATGAATGTATTTGTATGAATTACAATTATTTCATGAATTCTACAGTTTAAAAAAAACAAAAACAGATTTGGATTTTTTTTTTCTTCAATAAAAATCATGCTTTTCCTTTTTTATTATCTAGCTGTTGGTGGCACCTGGATGTGTGATGAAGTGGGAGGCAGACTATAGTACAGCAGTATCCTGTTGCAGAGGAAAGAGACAAAAGGATAAACACAACTCAATGTGTTCCCCTTTCAGCAGGAATCAAAGCAACTCCAGTTACAGGAGTGAAAGTGATATTGTTGCTGTGACAAAGCAGTCATATTGTTCTTTCTGATTACCTCAAATCATGTGATGCTGAAAAACAAGTAGGCAATAGAAAGTGGCAAATGAGTAAATTGAATGTACAGCATGAACAAAGGGAAGAGGAAACTTCACGGCACATTATTAACTATAAATATTACATTCCAGTTTTCAGTGGTTAGCTTAATTCAATCAGCTCTTTTTGCTACAACATTCCCTTGTCAAGGAGAAAACGTCCAAGTTCATCACTGCAGCTATTTATAAATAACAAAATGCATTGGTTGCATTATGTTGCACTATAAAGCCAAATAATTACATTATTACCCAGTACCACAAAATAAGTCTTTGGCAGACAATGCAATTAATTTCACTGAGGGAGGACACAAATCCACACTATACACAACCAAACATAATTGCAATTCCCCATCAATGTTGTGCTAATCGTGTGGAAATAAAAGGGTAAATCCTTTTTACTTTTGCTCTACTTACCCTTTTAATTTGCATTTTCCTCAAATCCTCCATGCGACAAAACTGTTATCATAATGAAGGATTTATTTGCTGATTAGGACTGATGCCCCCCCACCACATAAGGTTAAAATATGTAATGGTAAACCTTTAAATCTGCAAATCCCCAATGAAGCAATGAATATTCACTCCAATCTAGATCTAGATGTAGATGTCATTACTATTAGAGAAAAGATAATAATTTACCAATAAGATATTAAAGCAGATACAACAAATATAATCTAATATTGTGTGCAATAATGATAGACAATTTGAGTGATAATTTACTGACTGGTTATATTACAAATCAGTTACTGCTGCACAAATGAACAATGTGATGATGGCAAACATATGCACCCTTTTTAAAGCCCCAAAACAATGCTATTACATAGCATACAATTTAATTACTACAGCTACACTGTATTATAATATGCCTATAATCACATCAATATCAGGTTTCTCTCCATCACAGCCAACACTGGTATCTACACAATATGGTAGAATTAGCATGGTGTGGAGTAAGTAAATAGTAAACCCAGGAGAAAATTGATGAGATGGTAACTCAAAAATTTAAAGATTACAATTCATGACTGCAAGTATGGGCAGGAGCCAAAGAGCGAAGGCACAGCCAGACACCGAAAAACTAGACTGTACTGTATCTCACACTCTGGAGGAAGGTCTTGTTTACAATGGGAGTCATGCCTGTGAGACTTTATTGCTTTTGGCAGCCATCAGAACTACAGCCCAGTGCCAGATCTCTAGAGGAATTACAAATGGAGTCAATTACAATATATTTTGATGCATGGGAAAGTTTAGACATTGACCTGGGGTGATGACAATTCCCCAGGAAGTGCCGTGGAAAACAGTCAGGGTGAAATACTGGCACTATGCGTATATGATGTATGGGTCTCTGCTCTCTGGAATGAAGAGCATAAGAAGCTCACAACAGAAACAATTAGTTCATTGACATACGTATTCATATTCTGAATATGAGCTGAATGTCCTGGCTATGGTTTTAGTCAGGACATGTTTACATGGAACAGTTACCATTTTTACTCATATACCTGTATACATTGGGATAATCTAACTCAGTTTTGCTGAGGCTGTGTTCATTAGTGACACGTTATTTTGATGTTCGTGACTCCATGGAAACAGTGCTTGTACTGTTGGCCAAACCCAACAATAAACTGGATATGTTGTTTACAGGACAGAATATATCGGCATATCCCAGCTAGCATATTCAGGTTTTGGGGGGGTATGGATTTATCCTGGTTATTGTGAATTTACATCCCAACTCATTAATGGAATATTTTAATATCTCACATATAAGCAGAATATGAATGTGCATGTAAACGCACTGAATCAGCCAAACAGTCTGCCCGCGCACACACAATAGAAAGGTCGGACTTTGAATCCCCTTCAGCCAAGCACATATGCCAATTACAGATGTCTGCATCCACAGCAATCTAATAACCATATGTACAAAGGAAATAAAATGCTGCACAACTTTATCTTCGTAACAGAAACAACACAATCACATTTACACTATTGTTACACTTATATTGATACACTGCAATATATATAGAGGGCGAAATGTAGGAGTAGCCATTACTTGATTATTTAACAGATAGACACATCCTCAAAAGTAAGAGTAACACCAATAATAGCATTCTGTACTTGCTGGGTTCAAGAATCAAGTTCTTTTTGGATCATTTTCCAACCCTGAGATTTGAGCCCAGGATCACTGCATGCAAGTTCACTGCCCCACCAGCTAAAGCACCATTGTGGCTGCCCAAGAAACTTAGGCATATGCATTGTATTTCTGTATCTTGCGTAGTGGTTGTTTTATTTAGGGGACCAACCAACCGACAGGGGTACTAGTTACTGCAAAAAAACTGGTTACTGATCGTTCCATATAACGTGCATGTAAACACACTAACTGGGTGGCTTCTCCCTCAACAATATGCAAGCCAACTAACTGCTTGTGACGCACTAGTTTGGAGACAGTCACTCCTCTTTGCCAAGACACATTTTCCTTTGATACTGTTACAATATCAAAGGATTCTAATATCAAACAAATAACAAAAGGTTTGAGTTGAGAGTACACAGGAGGAAAGTAGGTGTGTTTTTATTTTTGTTTGTCTGTTTTCTATGCATGTTTGCATGTACCATATCAACGGTGCGCTGGCTTGTTGAAATGAGTGTGGTATCAAGTGAAATGGCTAAGCTGAGGGACTTTTTGAGATAAAAATTCATCTCATCCCTCCTCATTGCCCTCAAGGTACAATACGGGATGCATGGTCTGGTATCTTTTCAAAATCACACATCATTATCACACGCACCTGTGCTGCCCTCATGTACTCTGTATTTTGATGCCTTCAGTCTTCCAGACATTGATTATAAAACAACTGAGTGGAGGAGAAAATATAATTTCAACATTGTCGTGGAAAATTGAACCTACACATCCACACATGTGCATATATGGACTACAGATGTACTGACTTTCTCTTGTGAATATACTGTTTCATGCTGTGTGAGTAGAATGGTCTCCTCTCTGTAACCTTTGGGCCATAACTTCACCTTCCCAGAGGCCCTTGTCACCGTGGCCCTGTTTAGACTATGGATGTTCTCAAACAAGGACAACACATGTAGTGTTTTCACGGTCCTTCTATCTCTTTTTGTGTCACCTGTTCCTATGTCTGCACATTCTGTCACGTCCTTGAATGGTGCTTAAAGACCAGTGCAAACCCTCGATTCTTTGAAGAAATGTATGTTGCCTATGTGTGGTGTACACTTCTTCCTCTCGAGATCCCTTTTTGAATAAATATATATTCAACTAAGACGAACCTCAGACTCAAGAACTTTTCTACATCAAACATATTATGACTGTAAATAAACCACTTGAAATATGATGTATCAAATACTCCAAAAATGACTGCATTCAGTGGAAGTGGGAGATTCTGGAGGCAATGAGAGGACGTGTGAGCGTTGTAAACAGGAGAGATGCTTTGAAATGAAGGTGCGGTGGTCATAGCAGGTTGAAGAGGTTGACTCATGCCTCCACACTCATTCACAACTTCAAAGTTGTCCCTTATCACACAGCTGAAGCAATTTCACCTGACACCTCTCAGGGACACACTTCACTGGCTGTGCTGCCTGACATTTCCAGAGTCAAGAGACCGAAACAAGTTACTTGACTTATTCACTGTCTTTGGTGAAGCCTGTGATGTGCAAAATGTAGGTTCAGGGGAATGAAAACATCATAAGGTAGCAATTATGTAACATGTATATAAAGATCTGGTGAAGTCAACTGAAGAGTGTTGTCGTGGAATGAGATATCCACCTTACATCCTCTCACAAAATCATTGGAAACAAAAAACAGATCTGATACTATTTAAATGATAATAATCCTAATAATAATGTGATACTTTATTGAGCCCCATAGGGAGATGCCCTTCATTTGCCCACATCCACAGAATAAAAGGTCAGCTACAGAATGCCCCAGGAGCTGGCAGGGATTCACTGATTTGCTCAAGGACACTTCAGCTGGGGGAATGGCTGCCAACAAAGGGGCTTGAATCCAGGTGCTCTGGTTGAGGGGCAACTACGCCACCCTGCTTTTTGGATACACAGCAGCTCTATAGGAACTCCTCTATTTATGAAAGCTTTAAGACTCAATTTACAGACCCACTAACTTCTGTTGTGTGTAGCCACACAATTATTTCTATTTTTTACACTTTTGATAATTTCATTAATTCCCCCTATTATTCTACCTCTCATACTTGTGCCATTTCATTCTGATGAAAAGCAAGTTTGGAGCAGTCTCAGTTGAAAGCAGATAGCTTCACGGACAGGCGGCTGGATTTCAGTCGCTGTCTCTCTCTCTTTTTCTCTCTTATTCACTTCTATTGCATCTTGTTTGGTTTTACTGTCTCTCCCTCCATCTTATTCACTGTCTTATTCTCTCATTTTCTCACACTCTCTCCCTATCCCTCTCCCTTTCTGTTGTTTGGCATTCAGTCATGTCCCCATTTGTAGCTCAAGAGCTCCCTCTGCGAGAGATACTGCTGCCAGACAGAGGAAGCCCTCTCTCTCTCTCTCTCTCTCTCTCTCTCTCTCTCTCTCTCTATATATATATATATGGGCATATTTACAAAAAAATGCACCTAAAGTTAATTAACCTTTTTTAACTGAGACAGTAGAGCTAGACTGTTCCTAGCACAGTTTCTAAATATAATTGTTTTCCCCAAACTTATGATAAAGACAATGGTATAGGAATGAAATGGAATTAATTTGTTTTGTGATTAAGAAAATAAACTATAACAATTTGTAAATAAAGTGGAAATGCAACATGGTGGTCTGATAAAATTAGATTTTGCTCCTTCACTGACTAAAACTAATGTTCCATATCTTCAATAATACCATAGATTAATAATGGCAATAAATGTGTATGTGTTTGTATTGTTTTATATGTACACTCACACACTAATACTGTCTTCAATTTACATTAAAGGAGAGGTCCAGCAAATTTTTATACTATGCCTGTTTGTAAGCAATGTGCCACTTTTAATCAAACGTTTGCACACTGGACACCCAAAGAAGAAAATAGAAAAAAATAAGAAAATTGATGCATATGTAGATGGCTGAAAGGTGAATTTAGAAAGGTCAATGTCATTGAACCCCTCCACAGAAATACTTCTAAATTTCAGCATATTTGTGAAATATTTAATTTGGTAATTTTTTGAAAGAATTTTTTGAATATGAGTATATTTCACAAAGTTGTTTTTTTAATGCTTAAATATTAAAACGTGTGGTGGTGCATGACTCATGAGAAGAGTGTGAGGGTAGGTGGTGACTCAAGCACTGTGTTTCCATCCCTCTGTTTCCTTTGGTTGATGAAGTGATGCAGAGAGATCTCTCCCTTTAGTCACTACACATGATTCTAATAAAGCCTCGAGTCTCAAGTATCACATATCCCTGCTTTGTCTGCATAAACACTCCTCATAGATAATCAATGAGTCTTTGTCATGGATACCTTTGTTTGGCAAATACTTTTTTTTCTTTCTTGCTGGGGCGATCAGGGGACTTTGTTTTGTCTGTGTTCTGGGGTTGAATCCACATCTTTGATAAACATGACTTTTCTATTGATGATCAATTACAGCCATTCAAAGCTTCCCAGTTCTCTACAACTTTTATCTGAAATATTACAGAAACAAACTCAAAAAATATGCTTGGTTAACGTTGGGGTCGGTGATAAGCTCTGAAATGTTTTCAGTGAATTAATTAATTTTAATGAATGCTACCTAATTAGTGCTTGCTAGCTAGCTATGTTAACTCGTTACAACAAAGTAATGTTATGAAGGGCAATATCAAAACTTTGTACAGTAGCTGCATGAGACCACTACAGAGATATAATCGGAGCGTCTCGCTCCAGCCACATTCGTGGCCCGATCAACCACGTTGTTAGCAGTGCGAACGCCCTGTAACAGCTGTGAACTAACAAGCTACTACACTGTAATGCTAGCAAGCTGTATTGTAATTCAGGTTGCCAACAGCAATTGGTCAGACATTATGCTTGCTAACACTGTTAAGCCATTTTTGAGTCCAATATAATATCAAGATAATTATTCCCAACACTTTGTAGGCTGCACCTGCAGCCAGGTATAGCCACAAAGGGTATCAATACATGTCAAACTGTATGGACTCTACTGTCATGCCGCCACAACCGCAGTGCAGTCAATGTTCACAGGTTGGCAATTTTGTGAGACGCAATGTCAACTTTGGCCATACCAAATGTTTTAGATGCTGATTATAACAAAATGTAGCTACAATAACTAAAACTTTAAATAATATAACAGCTATTTGATATAATTATAAACCAGCATGGCCCAGCCACCACTAGGCAATGTTTTACCACTGAGTAACTCACTGAGTAACTTATGCACATCTACCTCTTTCACTGGTGCTGGACTAAACTATTAAACTGCAAAACTCAAAACTATTTCCACGCAACATTGTTGTCCCATCAAATCTGTGGCAATGTGGCAAACAACCTTGCAACCGAGTTGTTTTCATAAGATGTCTTACAATAATGTAGTTACTGTATCTATCGCAAGGTTGCAAGAGGATGAGGTAGGTGGCATAAGAACCAATGTCATGTCTGGGAACTGTGTATATTTGTTTAAAAAGGTGAATATAATCTGTTGCACTTCTTTACATATAGAAACAGGGTGTTTAAAGTCTGGGTGTTTAAAATGTAAAATAGAATAATAAAAGCCACAAGTGCTTCAACATGAGGTGGAGGCACTGATAGCTGAGCAGCTAGCTGACAACATAACAGAACTGAGTGGTGTGTTTTTAATTAGTGACACTGTGAGCAGCATGTTCAGTACTACTTGGGTTCAGGGGCACAGCATAGGGGCTTGTTTCATAATGGGCTGTAACCAGACTGTTTAATTGGGGAACTTTTGTAATTGTTAACTTCCCTCACCTGGGTAATTTGTAGGTGTAGTATTATAGCTTTAATACAGATGTTCCCAAGTCTTGAACACTTGAAAAACACTTAAAGTAAACTGAAAAACAATATCCTCTGTAAGTATGTACATGTTTAAACCTGTAACATTCTTGCTGGCAAGGATGCCAAGAGGTGTATCTATTAAAATAATATTACAGTGCAGGCACACATACAGATACAGTACATACACTTGTTCTACTTCTGCTTGTAGCTGTGCTGTGACCTACATGTAACTGCCTAAATTAGGATATCCTGTGTCCCTATATCACACTAATAAAGTTGATGCAGAGAGATTTATATCCCTTAAACAACAAGAAAGGTCAGATCAATTCTCCCACCAACCATCTCTATCTTCATTTAGCAGCCAACAAATAAAAACTTCATTGAACATAACTCTTTAGAAACACATGTACAAATAAGTGCACATTCATGAAGTGTTTAAACAGGGAAGCGCTTAATATTGATTGGGGTGGATTGCCTGCTTGCCTTTTGTTTTGCATCCACAGGAGACAAGGAGAATGGGTATGCACTTGCCGAGCTATAAACAGAGCCCTCTCCACCTCAGGCAATCCTTAAACTCATCAGCAGCATAATGAGACTTTCGAGCTGCGAGATGAATTAACTGGCTGATTTTCTTGTTTTTATCCTGCTCATGCGGAGCAGCTGAATATAATGTCAGGAGCAGTCCTGGGTGATGATGTATGAGGCATGACCAAGACACATGGGGATATTGTTGAGTGAGAGAATGTACACCAGCATGTCTTTTACTGGTACAGTACGAGATAATCTGACTCCCGCATTAGTACATGAACAAAACACACTGAAAGGCAATTTGGCAGTGGATGTTGTGATGTAAAAACACCCCGAAACACCAAAAACCTGCAGTAGTGCAATACAAACTAACCTAGCAGAAAAACTAAAGTTTTGATTTTTTAATTTAAAATGTCTGTTCTCAACTCTTTCAATATTTGATTATTTGTCAGCACCTGCACATATTTTCATGCTTCAGAAAGCTTGTTTTAGGAACTAAATATTAGAAATGATTCTAACTCCTGCAGAAATTCCACAATCTCATTGGGCTTTAAGAAAACTCTGACTCACCAAAATGATTTAAACCAATCCCATGCAAAGTTTAAAGACACACATTACAAATAAATGACATTAATTAATGCTCTTGCATTACCTCTTCCACTATGCATGGGTAGACATTAATGTGAAAGTTCCTAGACATCTGAAAACTGGTATATTGCGCTTCAGTCAAGGACAGAGGTTATGTATACCAAATTTACTACACTGCACAGCATATACTGTACATATCTAGGACTCCTTTTGAAAAATAACCAACCTCAAACTGCTTGTATCTTACCTCCATTTGTCTGAGACTAGAAAAACCTTGTAATGTGAGTGGTCCTCATACAAAGAGATTTTGAGAGCACTGTAGTGTCTACCAGCTGGAAGAATTATTTGTTTATGTGAACATTTTGTTTTGTGGGAAATATGCTTCTCATTTACAAAAATGAAGCTCAACCATATTTCATAGAAAATACATTTTTTTCGCAGAATGGTGTGCATTTTACCCTCTGCTTCTCATGTAGCTGTACCTAGTCAAGAGTGCTATTAATTGCTCTTGCATCGTAGCTCATTTTTTCAGCAAGCACCTTATACTTCCAAACAACAACAGTGTTCACTATGTTCAAAAGTGATCTGTAGAGAAACCAATATATACTGCATTATTCACTGAAGTTTTTAAGATGCCCTTTTTAAGTTTTTAAAAATGCAATACAGAAAACTTCATAAGACCAGCAAACTCAGCATATTGAGAACAGAGAGAAGGCCACAGACAATGACAACCAGTTAAACGTGGCCTGTTCCAGGTGCTAAGTGCCATAGGGCTGGCACAGAGGGAAGCTGGATCTGGAAAGACATACAGTACTGGGGTGTTTGTGCTGTTAAAATCATGTGGCCTACGGCAGCTTCACTGTCTGCTCCCATTTAGCCATTACTTGAGGGGGTTTGTAGCTTGCAGCAAATCAGCCTATTGTAATAACCAACAGCTTTATGCTTTGCTGGCTTTTTTCACTGCCCTGAGTATAGTACTACTCCATGAATAGAAATGATAACAAAGGTCAGTGGAGAAACTTAAACCTTCACCTTCAAGAGACATGTTTGGAAAACATATCCTGAAGGGAAAGATTATTTGAAGCATTATTTCAGTAGTCATCAGGTTAGTTATTCAAGTGGCTGATTGAAGATGGACTTTCTCTCCTATACTGCTTTTACAGTGTTACTCAATGTTAAATGACTTAAAATATGAAGCGAAAATATACTCACAGTTGAAACAAAACTAACTCTAAACTTTACCTCCTGGCATATGGACTTTAAAATTGGATCATTGAAAAGCAAGGTAAGAAACCAGAAAAATGGAGGCAGAGGGGGTTGTGGAAACAATAATGGGCTGACATGAAACATAATCCCCTCTGTCTGCGATGTTATTGGCAGACCCTCCAAAGAGTGGTGGCTCCCCTATTATGACTTAACACATCAAAATGGCAGCGCAGCACACACAGAAAAGGCCACCTGATGATAAACACAGCAGACAGCGTCAGAGGCTTTATCTGGTGGCTGCCTGCAGCTCAACACAGGCTCAATTTGGCCTGCAACAATCGATTCTGTCCCTCCTTACCTCTGCCTCAGTAGGTGAAATAAAAACAGACCTTTCTGTAAAGAGCAGGGCTCAGCTGGTATGCCACGACAAGGCAAAGAAGGAGAAAACTAGGGCTTCTAAGATGCCTGAATTGTGGTTGACCAGAAAATTGGCCAGCGGATTTTTCTTTGCACACAAGGGACCAAACTGCCAGGACCTTTTAATCAGGATTGCAGTTAAGGTGTAAAATGTATATCAACTTTGTTGAATATGAATAAACTGTGCATAGAAATAACAAAATAGCTACACTACAGTTTGATTACAAAAATACATTTTAAAAAAAACATACTTTCTTAACAATAAGGAGAAAATATAACCATTTCCTGACAGCCCCAAGCAGGGGGATTGGAGAGTGATATCACATTCTTTACATGGGAGGGAAAAAGGGCTGTGTGCAATGCAGAACACTCCTTTCATAACAACTTTAATACCCTGTCCCATTTATTTGCAATATCAGCCCTCACTCCCATGGAGGGTGTCCCTCTGATCAGTATGCAGACGACCTGGCTTCAAATCCTCAATTTCACATGCAAATATAGTGCAACTGATTTGAATAATATTTGAATATGGATCACATGGTGTGACTCCATATCACAGAGTTGAAAAAGAAGGGGGTAAAAATGCAAATGATCAACATGTAAGACAAAGGTCATGCTGAGGACCTGTTAGATTTATTTTGGAAACAAAGAGCTGGGTGCTAGATTAAACTTATTCCATAAAGCCTGAGGACAAAATTAGAGGGGATCAGCATGATTTACATCATAAAGGCAAACAAACACGATGTGTTGTGTGCTGTGCAAAGGAAGCAGCCTCTAATGTGAAGGTGGGTTTGACAAAGCTTCCTGTATTCATTCTACATCCCAAAACAACAGGCCAAGGCAGTACCAATAGCCTAGCTTACAGTAAATCTTTGCTTCGAAGAATCCCGCTTGCCTTCTCAAGAATGCCAAACCTGTAGATACAGGAGAGACACAGCATGGCACATACTGTCGGTGCAATGGTTTACACACCTGCGGCTACTTCAGAATTTACCAGTGCAATCATATTTTCCTAGGACAGAAAGAAACTGGCATACACCATGTTGAGAATAAAGACATGGAGGGTGGTTTTCATCATAGATACATACAGACAAGCATAGTCTTTATATGATGGCAGACCCTGGAAAGACAAGAGGGAAAATTCAAATGTTGGGGTATAGGCTGTGACTGCCTATGTGTTGCTATGTCAGTGCTCCTCTGGGGGATATAAATCCCAAATGACGGTGGAATCTTTACACATAGTGGCATGCATTAACTCAATAGAGCACTGGGGAGCCAACTCCCCTGGGCCTAGTAAAACTGAGCTGCCCTGCAATGCTCACTTCAGGCCATGCTTTTAAATTATATATTGATGACAGCCCATGATAAAAATGACCCAATTTAGTGTCCAAAATCAATTCCCACCCTCACTGACGCACGAGGGTTGGCAAAAGCTGCTCAGATTCTTATCACAACATTTGAGCCACGGACACGTTTTCTCGAACAGCGGTCAATAAAGGCAGAGTGTGTGGGGAGAAATGGAGAGAAAAACAGAGGCAGTTTACCTCAATGACTACCTCTGGTCCGTGAACAATCTGTTGCCATTCAGGATAAAAAGCATGTCTGGTATGTTGTGTGTTTTCCTCTATGGTTTGATATGAACGGGACTGGGCAGAGCTATGATTGGCATGTCAGATAAGGGCCCTAACCTCCTTTTCTGCTGATTTGAAAAATGTCACTTGCCTGATCTCAATTTTTCACATGACATGTACCACCACAACAAAGGTCAGAGCAGGTGTGGGGACCGTTCCTCTTATTGATATATGTCAACAAACATGAGGAATAAGATTTGAAATGATATACCATCTGTCTTAACATAGTATAAACTGCTGCATATATTGCTAGGAATTACAATGTGCATGAGACCTTGCTCCTAAGAGAATAACATCATAACCCATGCACACATACACACACCCTGCCTAAGCTGTGAGAAACACTTCCTTTATGATGGTAATAGACATGGGCAGACAGTCTTCACATTCAAGGTAGTGGAATGAATCACATATTATATTATTCTTAATTGACATGCATGATAAAAAAAGAGCATGATAAAAAATTCACTTAGCAGTAGTAGTTTTGTGAAAGCATTGACAGCTATACCTGTGGTCAGTTCAAGGGTTTCAATGGTCTCATAGTGCACAGTCCCCAGTCTACGCCAGTCTTTAGCCACACTTAATCATTTTAATAATCCAGATAATAATTCACCCATTTCTTGAATTATGAAATAAAACTTCATATCCAGATTTGAATGGTTTGGAAAGCAATAGTACAAGCTGTCATTGGACGAAGGCCAATTTCTTTGGTTTAATGCTGTGATACCTATTCAACATTGTTATGATGCCTATTTGGCATGCTTGGTATTTTTAATACAGATCTAAACCACTGAACCATTGCACAAGCACACAACATTAATCCTGAACAGAGTGAGCATGTTGTACATTAGATCATGCTCTTTCAGTCAGTCAATATTACAATCCCCTGCACTCATTATTGTAACACCTCAACAGGGCCTTATCTGGAGGGTACAGGGATCACCTCAGGGAAAACTCAATTTCCTGCTCATTTGTACAACAATCCTCGTCATTATCTTACTTATCAGGATCTCCTGAAAGACATGATATCACAGTCTCTCCCCGTGAAAACAACCACGACGTTCCCTCATGTTTAGTACAAAACCTTGTCAGTAGCTCTTACAGTTCAAGCCTGCAGTTCCATTGCTCAGCTAGTACATGACAGGTCAAAAGTATGGAGCCTCATTCATGAAACATGCATATGATCAGATGTATTCTTACAAACACTTTACACAAACATCCACAAACATTTTAGCATTCATCTTTTTTTTAACCTGAATTTAGTATGAAAATGTATGTGTATTTGAAAGTATGCGTGAGGGCAGATAAACTGAAGAGGTTTATACTTAAGTTAAGTTTTATTCATTTAAGAACTCATTTAAGTGTTTACACCTCATATTAAAAATAAGATGTCTTTGGATGCATTTGTAAACCTACATAGGCTACTGATGATAACTATATTAACAAAGCTATATGAACAAATCCATAGCCAAAATAGGCAATTTGATTCAATTGGAAACACAAACAGTGAGCTCAGTATGTTTTGGGACAACAAAGCATCTTAATTTGACTCTATACTCGAAACATTTGGATTTTAAATCAAATAGATAATATGAGGTTAAGGTTAAAGCTTTTATTATTTTTGTATAAATAATTTAAAAATGACAACTGTTTTTATAGTCAGGGGGCAATATTTATTGAGAAAATTAAGCTAACTGTAGTTCTGCAGTTTAACTTCATATTATTTGTTTGATTTCAAATCGAAACATTTGGAGTATAGAGTCAAATCAAGAAAAAATGCTTCTTTGTCCAAAAAAACATACTGAGTTCACTGAATTTAGCTGATTGAGCAAAGTTAATTATGATATAAAGAGCCATGAGCATGCAGCACATTTGCTGTTATCGGAGCCTGAGGAGAGAGCGTGTCTTTACACATCTTTGGATGTGACTTTCCAAAGGGAGATAGGTGACCCGACCACCACGAATGTGGTGGATGGCATCAATAAACTGGCAAGATATTAGGCCTATATCAAATTCCCATATTCTGCAGTAGAACAGACCCAAAAAAGACATTTCCACGCTATTGTTGAACTAAACACCAACTTAGCAACAGACTGCACATGTGCACAAAGCACATCAAAGCACCATCTCTAAAAGTCCTTATTTAAATTGCAAACAATAACACTCCACAAACAGGCAATTCATCTGTGACACTGACGTAAACCTCCTAAATTTGGTTTCCCCACTGGTCAGGAGGGACCCTTGACTCATATAAATAAGTGCACATTCAGCTGTGTGGGCATGTGTCTTGACCAGGGTGCTGCTGGAGATGCACATCACATTGGTAAGTGACATTTTCCACTAGCTGAATAGAAGTTAAATTAACCAAGGTCTCAAGGCCAATTAATTTATCTCTAGGTGATCGAGGTTATTATCTGACTACACAGGCGATGATACCCCTGATGACCCCTCAAAAGCAATCATATAATTATCATCATATGTGAACTCATTCTACCACAGAGCGCACCATAGGTGTGCTGAAAGGTCCTTGGATGTGAATGGACACTGCAGGCAGAAAGCTGCTGTCAAGAGCTACAGTCAAAACCAACAACATAATTATATAACCTAAGGTCTGAGCTTATCATTTGATGGAGATGCTGCTTGAATTAAATCAGTGTCCAACTCCACTGATGACTGGACATCTGACAGCCTGACAGCCCAGCATCTCCTCTTACTCCCCTAATCCTTTTGTGCAAATCGGGTAGCTTGACAGTGCCCTGCCTTCCACCTGTAGCTAATATTTTAGCTACAGGTTTATTTTAAGCTATATAGTTTTAGATTCTAACTTCAAACAATTCAAACCACTGTATTTAATTTTAATTATATTTAATTTCTTGTAATGCTCTTACCCCCCCAGTTGCTGTCACTCCACCCCACTCCACTCCACTTACACTATTATTATTTTTCTTCTTTCCTTCATCAGTTTCTTCATCATGGTTTCTCTACCTTTCCATTAGTGCTTTCTATTTGCACACAACCGTTAGGTCAGCACTTTACGTGTCTACCTATGCTAATCAACATCAACAGGCACACATATCCATTTAGAAATAATTGGCATTTATCACATGATATGCCTGAAGGCACACACAAAATCAAGGGATCACAAAAGTTTCATGAATCCCACGTTGGTTTTTCATAGGCACTTTTCTCAGGAACAAAAGTAAGAAGAATTCAAAGAAAGTTTTGTGGATGCGGACCATTTTGTCTCTGCCTCACCTCATATTACGTGCTATTATGGATGTGCAATGCATATATCAAGCTTTGTGATAATGTGAGTCAATCATATTATCTTCCGTCTATTTCCAACAACCATTTTTGAGATCATATTCATTGTGACTATGTGCAGCCTTCACACTGTTTTGTTTTATTACCATACAAAGCTCATAAGAGACTGCTTCCCAGCGGGCTGTAACGGGTAGTGGTTTGGACCCAAAAGCAGCACTCAAAGGCAGGTATAATCAGAACTGACCCTTTATTCTTGATACACCGAATAGTCAGAGAAAGCAAGCAGCAAAAGGTAATGTTCAGAGCAGTCTCCGGGTTACGAGCCTTCGGAGCCTCGCAGGGGTGCCGGGGAGTTGACTCAGCCGAGTCTGACAGGAGTACAGCGGGGAACCGTTCTGGCGAACAATCGCCGTACTCACAAGGCCCCAGGTGGAGCAGAGGTTCCGTTGGGGAGCAGGCAGGAGACGTAGTCGGGAAAGCAGGGGGTCGGTACACAGAAGAGCCAATCAGCGATGCAGATAAACCAGAGAGGGATAGGCGTCGAGACGAGGTGATCAGGGACAGGCAGGGTCGGTACACAGAAGAGACAATCAGCGAAGCAGATAAACCAGGGAGGGACAGGCGTCGAGACGAGGTGATCAGGGACAGGCAGGGTCGAAACCGGGAGAGTAATCCGAATAACGCTGGAGAGTCTAGCATGTGCATGAAGAACAATCTGGCAACCGGTGAAATGGAGAGGAGAGGCATATATAGGGACTTGATTGCCGATT
>CABFOQ010021893.1:14858-29477 GCA_900660455.1 Gephyroberyx darwinii | reverse complement strand
TAAGAAAGGTGAGATGCCTTTCTGTCTCAGACATGCTCTCTAGAAAGACTTTCCATTTATTTTTATATTTTCTCACACCTTTGTAACCCCTACCCAATCACCTCTGTTCCCACCCATCTGGTGAGATGAGAGCGATGTGGAACTTGCGTCTCTCTGCAGTGGCTCCAGTCACACTGAGGCTCTGACAGAATGCGGCAGCAACTGTCATCTGAATTCAATCAGAGGGAGGGAACAAACTCTGTTTTTCCTCCAGGGGGGCAGCTGAAATAACTCAGGTGCAGACCATCGTCCTTTTACTGCATGAAAAGAGTGATAAATGACAAATTCTAAAGAAGTATTTCTTTCCCCATATAACGGATACTATCAACTATATCAGCTGTTTTTCCGCCCGTCAACTCCATTTACATTCACTGTACTTCACCGCAGCATATTCCAGGCATGCAGAATATGCTAACGTTAGTATATTGAAAACTGTTTCTATTACAAAAGACATGAGTTCCATTTTGCTGTGATAATATCTTTTAGCCAGAAAGTTGGGAAGTATTACCTTGCCTCAGCCTGCCTCCCCTCCCTCTCCAATCTGGAGGGCTCCAACTGAGCTGTTTCATGGACAGCCAAGTGTTCAGCCCTCTGGCCAAGAGGCAGGCAGCAGCAACAGTAGGTCCCCATCCCGGCTCTGGCATCTCCTCTTGGCTGTTTCTACTCTGTCTCTCCTGCTCCAGCTCTGACTGGTCACCCTGCTCCAGCTCAGGCTGTCTGGACAGTGACTGGCTCATTCTAGATAATGTATATCATCACAGGAAGGACACCTCGGCCTCCCAGCTCTTAATGTGTTCATTCACTGCAGGTTGCAGGGTTAAATATCACAAGTCTGGACAAGGCCTGATGGAATGCCTCTTTTCTATTCTGCAGTACAGTCATCCTCTGTATTAGACACTCAATCCACTCTTTGTTCTCTCCTTCTTTATTCAGTTGGCTGATTTAACCTCTAACTCCGTTTGTACTCAGCAACAAAACATAATGTGCTGTTTAACTGACACAAGCCTCGCCTAATCAGTCACTGTGGACGTGATGTTGACAAGACAGCTCTGTTCGTAAAACGTTTTGGCCTCAAGTGACGATTCAGGCAGCTTCACAAGCAAGGAGAGGAGATAGATGGACTCACAGAGCAGCTGGCTGAAAGTTGGACATGACATGAGGATCTACTGATAATGACAAACGGTCTATAGAAACCACCTTATAACGGTGAAATGATTGACTAGACCACAAATAGCCCATTTTGTCACTCCCTGAGCACAAATCCTGTCATCAATTCCAGGATCCCCAGGCCTACTGCTAAGGACAGCGTTAGCTAGCATATTGTTTCCATTTTCACAGGATAGATGATTCATGCTGCAAGGCCAGGGAGAGAGAGAGAGAGAGAGAGAGAGAGAGAGAGAGAGAGAGAGAGAGAGAGAGAGAGAGAGAAAGAGGTAGCTCAAGTTCTTCACCTGCCCCACCACTGCCAACACTTCCATCAGAAAACAAAGAAATCATTAACAAGTCTTGTCACAGCAAAAAGGCTCTGTCACTGCCTCTGTCGCTGGCTCCAAGTCTTCAACGTGGAGCCGTAACTCTACAATAAATACACCTACTCAGAGCTTCGGCAGGCCTCACAAGTTTAACGAGATAACAGGGAGACAACAGCAGACGTTAATTGTTCATCAACCGCTGATGGGACCATTTCAAGCCAGAAAGGTCTATCATGCTTTTAGCCTATGATTGTTGCTATAATTTGGTTTACTTGAAGCTGGGGAAATGTGAGCAGACATAGGCCAGCAATTTACAGTCCCGCGAGAGATAGTTGAATACGTATGACACAAACTTCATAGAACATGACTTAAGACTTTTTCTGAATCAGCGGGATCCAATCCTCATTTCCCATCCACTAAGCAGTGACATTGTGTGACATTATGGGTAGAGACGGTCACTCATAGAATGGTTTCTTAGTCATAAAAGTGTGTTACTGGGCTGCTTTGGCCGTTTTCGTTTCTGAGGCACCACCACTCCCTTTGGATCATGTGTATGTCCTGTAAGCAAGAAATTTGCACAACATAGCGCAAAGAATAACACCTGCTCTATTCAGACAGCGTAATTAGACTGTCCCAGTGATTCATGTTTATGAATAAGAAAACACTTCAAATGGTCTCAGCATGGGCATCAATTGAGAATGTGTGGCACTTGCCATACCTTAGCCTAAGTGAGAACTAATTTGATCTTGTGGTGTTAATCATTATAATGGAAGCCAAAGCAACCCCATTCCCTAGTGTCCATATAGGCCTATGCAAGATGCTATAAAGGGCTATGGGAATGGGTTAAAGTAGACTTTTAGAAGATAGTAGACATACTGTTTCCTGGAATAAGTTTGATATTTGAGAATTTCTTTGGATATTTTTGGCAGCCCTGTATATTTGGCCTCTTGCATAAGCCTACATGGCTATTAAAATTTATATGCTTTCAAAACAAGATTTTGAAAAAAACATGTGCTTAACAGCTAGTGTCACTCCATATTTATTATAATGACTCCACTGATCATTTTTTTATGACTTTTGTTATTTTGTTTTTTTCCAGGGGTGACTAAATTAATGCTTTTATTTTGAAGGTGAAATCACCTAACTCCATTCTAGCAGTCACTGGCTGGCTTTACCCAGCTCACACACATGTGGATAATCACGGTTGGTGTTAAACATGTATGCTTGTATGCGTATGCTTAATTGCTGATTCTCATTGGCTGTCATTGGAGCTATCATTGAGAATAAGGCAGCGATAATCTGGCTCTGTCATGATAATCACAGCCCCAATACATGTATGAATAAACTCTAATTACCAAGATGCAGATTTTGTGCACTGCAATGTTGTTTCTTTTGTGTTTCACGAATATGGCCCTAAGTGTTTTTCCTGCCAATTCTCTTGAGGAATTTGCCTGTTTAGGATGAAGGCATAGAACCACCTTACAATACCAAATGTCAGCTGAAGGTCATATCACTGCCTCATCCAATAGCTAGGAGGCAGGGAAGGGGGAGAGTGAGATATATTGAACTACGTTTACACACAAGATCAGACAGATAAGCACATGTGAGCATCACGCTAAAGATATAGTACAGACAATGTATTCATATGCAGTCCTATCTGTCTGAATGTGAGGACCGTCCATTTTCAGGCAAGAAAATGTCTTCAAACCAATGAAAAAAACCTAAACAAAGCCAGTGGATGATAATCGAGGCCTCAGGTGACACTATAATACACAATTAGGGACTGGGCCGGTAACATCTATCAGTGCAAAAATGAGATAGGTCTGATATGGCAAATGTTGGTAATGGTAATCCTTGTAGATCAATGTATTTTTTGTTACTCCCCCTGTATTTTTTGTTTCTCTCCACTGCAGATAATTTAAATTTAGATTTTCTCTGCAACTCTGCATAGCAAGAGGTGTGAGTACACAGCCCATATGCCTACTCAATGTAGAAGGAAATATCTTTCTAACAGTTGGCCAACTACTTAAAAAAGGAAACCGTTATCAGTGCAAATAACAGGAATACCAGTCAGGGTGTTTAGAACACACAACATGATTTGGCACCAAAATCAATTAGACAAATAACAGAAGATCTGCAGGTTGTATTTCTAGACCTGGAAAATGGGATATGATGTACAAAAAGAATGTGAACTTCCTTTTGTATGTAAAGGCCATCACTCCTGCTTTCACTCAGACACCTGTCTGCCAGAGACTGCAGTCTGGACCTAAACCCAAACCCAACAATCCAATTTAGGTTCTTCACAGAAGACAGTGGAAGGAATGTTAACTTTCTGTTGTAAGTAACCATTAAATAATTAAAGAAAAGGGTCTGTTTAACATCCGACTTTACATTACATTACATTACAGTCATTTAGCAGACGCTTTTATCCAAAGCGACTTACAATAAGTGCATTCAACATAGGTAGGCAAGAGAGACTTGTACAGTCTTGAGAATTAAAGGATTACATTTTGAAAAATCCCCAAAATAAATCTATTTTAGAAAGTGCAATTCTCTCCTTTCCTTTTTCTGTTCAGTACTAGGGTCAATATCCCATTACCTTACTCTCAGCCTTATTGCTGAGACCAACAGCCAGCCTGGAAGTTATTGGGTAATGTCGTGAAGGAGGTATAAGCCTGTGCAGGTACACAATACTGTAGATGACTATAGTTCTGTTTAAGGTTGAGGGTGGGTGTAGAGAGGGCAGGTTCTGGGACGCCAGAACTTACTATTGAGCCTTCTGGAGGTGTTGTGGGTCTAATTCAATGAAGCATCTGTGATGGGAGGTGCCCACTTGATAACCCCAATGATACACCCGCTATCTCATCCATCTGCCTCACTGCTTCCCTCACCCTTACCTCAGCTTTGCTGCGACAAAAGCAGTTGTGCTTATCTTTCTTCTGTCCACCGCCTGGGGCAGCAGGAGCTCTGTCTGATTGGTATTCAGTGGCATGTGTCTTATCATTCTCTCTCTTCATCACTTCCCCTAGTATTTGACACAGAACTATTTGATGTACAAACAATGCCATTTCTCATCCGTGGTCCTTTGTGCAAACACAATGTTACCAAGCAAATCAAATGCTGTCCTATGAGTCTCGTCTAGAATACCCAATGGGAATACAGACTAATGTCAGCGAGGTGAACTATGTTGTTAAAATAAAGCTTTGTGACATTTCCTAATGATGAAGTGGAAAAATCGCATTCTGAGTCATTGCTCTAAGAGTATGAGGTGCATTACCTTGATTATTCTCTGAGGGGTGAACGGTATATCTACCAAGCTGCTAACTATTTTGCTGACTGTGACAATGAAGAAGCACGACACAATAGCCACCAACCACTGGAGAAAAGAATAGTCAATCTCTACTTCTTTACCTCTTAGAAAAACTTGGATTCCCTTCCTGCCTGTGTCTCCAAGATGAAAGGACCAGTTGGAGAAAGACTTTGAAAGTGAAGTCAAGCAAAACTCATAGCTTCAATCCACTGGGGTTAAGTTTTCTCACTGTGTGGAACAGTACAAAAAAGTACCTTAGAAGTTCTGTCTCACTCTGGAACAGTTTAAAAGTTAATGTTCAATATCAAAGGTATGATTTGACAGTTTAAGGATGTAGTCTTTGTAAATAGTTCCACAGTTTGAGGGATTCCCACGTGCATAGCTGTACTTATTTCTTGATACAGAAGGAAAATAATCCATCCATCCAGCATGAATACCTCTCAGATTAAAAGGATCAAGACATTGTAAGGGAAACGTTAGTTAAAGGATCACAAGGTTAGCTTGCACCACTATCTGACTTGGCAATGGAGTTCTGAACGCAAAACTCATTGAAGTGTGAATCTGCTTTGTTCGCAGAGAGACAGCATCATTAGGAGAGCCTTGAGATGAAGGCCTGTAGGGAAACTAAACCACCTTTACTCTCTATTAAAATGTTTTGCATCAAACCTCACAAAATGTCATGGATAATTAAGTAAGATTGCCCTGAGCAGGACGTGATAATAAGAAAACATAAGGGGTAGGAGAAGAGGGGGCAAATGAACACTCCTCCAAAATCTGAGAGAATAATAAAAGATTGATAGAGCTATCATATCAGATGAGTAAAGGAAGTTGAGACGGAAGCAGAGGAAGTCTCCTCGTGTTTGGTGTGCAGTCTGTGAGTCTTTAGCAGCATGGATACCCAACACTTCTTCCTGGCCTGTCTCACAGCATTGTAAACCCATACAACAATGTTAACTGTGTCCCAACAGGACACCATTGTACCTCATTGGGATCATTTCTTCCTAAGGGAGCTATAGGGTTGCACATTTCTTTATGCTCATTGAGTGTCCCAGCCAGGGATGTAGCACAGGCTAAACTCAGTTTGCCTACCTTTTATTTGCAGAATACTTTACCCATCCTTATAAGCTGATATAAAACTATATGAGGTAAATTTATAGTATGAATTATAATATGTAGTATAAAACTGATGTAAATTACATGAGAATCGGGTCTTTAAGGAAAGAAAAGCATAAATTAATGCTTTTCTGAAAATATAATATTTTTTGATTAGGTAGTTGTTGTATGAGTTCACCCATGTTTTCATTTACCACTACATTACTGATCCCGGTGATGTAAATGCTGGGGGGGAAACTAACTGGTAAAACCACTTTGCATTGGCTCTATCTACCGCTCAAAATGAATGCCTCTTGGAAAAGCTTCATAAATACATGCACAAGATTGGGCTGATTGAACTAAATTGAAAAATATTGATTGAATTATACCAAAGAATCATCTGGTTAGTAAGCCTTCACAGAGGAAAGTCAGGGATAGGGTAAGTGGGGAGGGGAGGTTATCTAAACCGCTGTGGTAGTAGGTCCCATCTGAATCCAAAATGGTGTTTTCTAAATGGCAAAATGCATCATATCAACAGTAACCCATTTAGGAAATGAGCACAGGGTGAAACATAGCAAGTAATACTGAAATTAGAAAATAAATGATGGACAGATGAAATTGTCCTCAAAATGTGATGACTAATCGAAACAAAATGTGAAATGGTTAAAATGTGGTGTTTCTCCACAAAATAATAACAGACCATTGAGCAAAATGAATGAATAGGTTGTTCCTCACTCTGTTCAGTTCAAGTTCCTCACCTGTACTTCACCATGCTCTTTAATCAAAGAAAAGAGTGATCCAAAATCAGTGTTTTCATGTTCCTAAGAGTAATAATAGATAATAGATAATAGATAATAGATAAAAGACTATAGATAATAATAATAGCTAGAAGTCAACTCCCTTTTACTGACATGTGCCACACACACTACAATGCATATGCACTGATAAAGTAGCCCACTGTTCCCATCCCGATCCCATAAATAACACTGTACTGTCAACTTAGGCAGTTACAGAAAGGGCTGAATTACAAACAAGGCAAGACATAACTCTAAGCTAACTAAGGTAGTATATAGATGTTATGCTGCCCATGTAAGCAAGACTTGCACCACGCACGATGTGTAATAACTGTCAGTGTCACAGTGGGGCAAATTAAGGTGGACTTGAGCAGAAGACTTGCCGATGTGCTGCTCGATCAAATTAAATTGACACTGCTCTACTACTCACTCGGCTTTGGCCTCACATCAACATCCCCCATCCTATAAATTGATAATCTGGTAAACAGGTTGGTTAATAGACTTTGGGTCACCACATAATCTGCGCTGGGTTTCTTTTAGTTTATTCCAGTCATCACTTTATTTTATCTGTCTGTTACAATTAGGTCTATTTACCCCCCTTAGGGGTACATTCAGGTTTATGACAGTTAGGCTTCCAGCTGTTTTCAATGACATGGGATACTTTGCTTATTTGTCATATGTCATACATGTCATGCACAACTCTTAGCCATGCTTGTCATTATCCAGCCTTGTTATGCCTTTAGAATTGTTGACTGACATTCATGATAACTCATTAGACATATACAGGTCAGCATAGGACTGAGTCATTTGTACACATTAAACTCTCAACTCTATCATCTCTGGCGTTTGAGCAAGCATGATTTTGGAATGGTTGATGGTTGATGATGATTTCCAAAGATTGTCTGAGGGAGTCAACAGAAAACAATGCTTTAGAGAGTGCACCACACCCCTTAATGAATATGTTGCCTTGTGAGGAATTTTCTGCAATAGGTCATAAATATGCTGCTTTTGGAATAGAGAGAAAACAACACAATGGCTGCAGCTAGGGCTGGGTGTTGTTGGGAAATTTCTGGGAATTTAGGAATTCAATACCAATCCCAACCATAACTTTTTGATAGGCCTGTGTTGTGTAAAAGCATTTCAACCTATTTCTTTTTTATGAATCAAACTGTATGTTTTTGCAAATTATTGCATGTCAATGTCATTTTTCTTAGAAACAGAACAAAAAGTTAAATCACAAAATCACAAAATAGTTCATAGAATAGTTCATAGAGTATCTGAGGGTGGAACTTTTCCTTTAAGAACCGCCTCGCAAACATCAAATGCTGCATGTCTCAGAACTTTCTACAACTCATCATTAGCAAATGATAAATGGTCTTATTTGTCCCTCCTAGCTCCAGAAATCTTGTTCTAAAGGAACTTTGTAGTCTATCCACCATTGCAAAGCCATTGGACAGAAACTTGAGAGTGACACTGACAGTGACTTGCTTTTGAACAGGTAAAGAGAGTAGTGCAGTCTTGATTCCCAAAATAAATCAAGTAGCTGCCAGTACAACGTTACTCTTGTGCAGTATCATGTATTAATTCATTCATAAATTCATCATTTCTGCACTGAGATACTTGGCGGTAAAATGTTATCCATCCAAGTCTAACACTGTTGGTGTATCCAACAATGAGTGAATGTTAACAAGCTGCTGCCTCAGTGGTAGGCACTGAAATAGGATACAGACAGTTCATATCTCTAGCTCAGTCTATTCCACAGCTAGATGTAAATACAAGTGAGTTTGCCACAGCAGCAGTGTGTGAACAATCCTTGCTTTGTACTCCACCATGGCTGGTTTCCACCAGCAACACACAACCCAGTCCACTGACCGTTGTCACGGCAGCACCATGTGGACTTGAGTTCTGCTCAGTTTGTCACTCCATGCTCCTTGGACAGCTGATAGAAAAGGGGAGAAGGGGGACGGAGAGCAATTGTTCAAATCGGAGGTCCTGTTTACTTTGTGGTAAGAATGACGTAAGAAAGAAAGAGCTTTTGACAATGTCCGATGTTTTTTGAAATGTAAATAATATGGGTGTGACATGAAATTTCACAATGCAAAAATATGATGATGTGCATCATGGAGCTGGAAAATAATAAACTCAGCTGTCAAAAGTTTAAATGTCATGAATGGAAATCATGATATATGGCAAATAGGTTCACTTGTCTATTTATCATTATACAATGCAGTTATGAATTCATTCCTATGGGGCACTTTTAACAACTTTGTTTTACAAAACGTGAAGAAATGTTTTTAAAAATGTTTTTCACAGTTTGTACCTCAGCAATAAGTGAGGAATCTTGTTTTCAGTTAAACAGTTGAAAATACCCTGATTGTATCTGTCCCTAGGTAATATGAAAACCTCACCTTCATCTTATCCCATCAAACATAATTGTAAACTTCAAAAACACCATACAAATATCTTATTTCTTAAACTAACATAATTATCAAAATCTATAATTTTCATATAGTTTGATATGTGCCTTTTTGCCTGAGACTGTATGACGCTCACTTACATCCTTTAAATAACAAAAGCAATTTTGTTGACCTAGCCTAACTGCTGTGACTAGTAGGGTCAACTGGATATGTTTATCTTATAATACAATTTGAAGAACCACTTCCAAAATGAGTTGCACTAAGATGCATGTATTATCAATAAAAAAAATGGATATAACTATTGGCATGAAACACACTGATCAGGGGTTTCCTGCAGGTTAGGCACAATAAAATGAATCTCATTTTTTAAATTAACAATGTTTAACAGAGAGGTTTTTTCCTATTTACAGTTGTTCTTTGACATTGCCCTCATGCAGATACCTCCAAGAACATGAAAAAGAAGCAGTAGTATTGGTATCAATTTAAAATGCTACGTTCTTCAACTGACAGCACTCTATTACCTGAAAGTAATAAACAGCTACATCAGCAGAAATGAAAGATCCCCCAATGAGTTGTATTGGAAGGGCCAGTCAGCTCTTCCTCAAAGCAATTAATACACATAAACAAATCAACAGCAAGAAGGGTCTCCATGGTCTTTTTAAGAATTAAACTAAGACCAATGTGTAGTAGTCCAATTAACAGCCCTAATAGTCCTAATAGGAATAGTCCTAGGTTAGTAGAACTTTTTGTTTTCATTTTGACAATTCATTTATTTACATGGTAACTACTACTACTTTCTCACACCGGGGCCACATAGAATGTTATTAACTGCACTCAAGATAAACTGAGTTCAAGTGGCAGAAGACAAATGACTTAATGTGTTCCTGTGCTCTGTTTGGCTGCGCTCTGAAGTCTGCCTTTACCTTCCACACCAATGTTAAAGCACCAAAGACAAAAACAAAGCCACAGGCAGAGAGTGGGACCAAAACAGGATCCTTCCACCAAGCCATTTGGGCGACAAAGTCGGCTGATTTAACAGCCTTGACATTTAGGCGACCATATATCTCGTAGTTGCACTGTCGAATTGTTCTCTTTTCTTCAGCAAAAGGATTGAGAGAACAAGAGAAACACAAAGACACCCTTTATTCAACACACAACAAAAGTGTCAGCAATAACACATTTCTGAGATCACTTTATGTGTCCTTTCAAAGCCCACATCTTTGGGCCACCGATTTCTGTTTGAACCTTTTTCTGAAATGCTCAGCATTTGTAGTGGAATAAACAGACATATGTTCCTTTGGCCCAATGTAACATAGTCATAATTTAATCTGTTACTGAAATAATGCAATAAAGTTATTTTACAAAAAGGGTTACAGTATTTCAAAAGTTTTTAAACTCATTACATTGTTTCAAACTGATTTCTGAGTGTCGTAAATGTTGACAGAGTGAAAAAATGTTCTTCCATATATTAACCATGTGTCCAGGACTTGAATTTGCTGCTGAAGTGAGTATCAACATCAGAAAGCTATGGGGATATAAAACCCTCGATACAGGCCTTCTGTCCGGGACAACTGGGGCAAACTAAAAGGGCCATGACAGGACTGTGGGTAGAGGGTCTACAGGACCTATAACGAGTCACAGTGGGAGGAGTCACTGTACTAATGCACAATGATCCAGCTCCACTGAAGAATTTATGTCTCCACTTCGTCTTACAAAAGCCTTGCTGTTTGTCATTGTTAGCTGGATTTATCAGATGGGTTTCAGTGCGACTTGCTGGCTGCTCTTATGCCTTGAGTTTCACTCACAGGGACCCATCTGCTGCACACTGACAGCCACAGCCCGGACTCCCAGCAAACAAACATGGTACAAAACACTGCAGTGGGAAATACACAACTACTGCAGATGACTCTCCATTTATCATCTGGGTAAACAAATGATGTATCGAAAACAATGCTCATATGTGCTTTCTAAAATCAAAAGCTCAGCCAAGTCATGTTGCCCGTAAGGGACATTCAAGGTGCAGAAGAAAGTGACATTGGAAATTCTGTCCTCTCGGCTTCAAGAATGTAATCATGCCATACATCTCTGTCACCATATGGTCACACGCAGTCTCCTGAACCCCTTTCCAGTCTCTCTCTCAGCCACACACACACACACACACACGCCCATGCTCTACACCTATCTAATGGAGAGTAGAGGTCCTGCATGGAGGATGTGAGGTGAATTTTAATAGCTTTCCTCCTGTCCTGCTAAGCATGGCCACTTCCTTCCTAAAGCATGGCCAGAAGGCAGGTGTTAAATGGTCTCACCTATCCAATGAGACTTGTGTATGTGCGTGTGTGTGTGTGGGTTCGCGCATTAGCGTGTGTATTTATTTTGCAGCTTATGTTCATTTACAGTGCAGCCTTTTAATGTCATTTAAAGCACCATGTGTGTGGTTGTAGTAACGTGTTCACAAACGTGTGTGGTGAAAGTAAGAAATATGAGATGCTACCATTGGACTTCTAAGTCCACTGAAAGGCCAAATATTACACACAGCATTTTAAAACAAAAAAAAACAACTGATGGACTCTGGCGCTGGAATTTCTCACGGTCAAACAATGCACACGAAAGCCACTCACTTGATGAAGTAGCTGGCCCCTTCGTCAGTGAAGCCTTCTTCCCATCCTCTTGGTAAATCTACAACACGGGATAAAACAGAATAAACACTTGGCCAGAGAATATAGCCTACACACTACAGCAAAAAAAGGTCCGCGGGCAACCTAGACATTGTAATTTTCACGCGTACCCGATCGTATCATGTGTCCCGAGTTAACAGGTTCCCCAGTGCGAGGATGTAGCCAAGTAGTGCTATGAGTTTTATCACTGCAAGAGAGACACCTGTTACTGAACGGTTAGGGGGGGAAAAACTTGATATCATGATAAAACAGCAGACGTGCGACGTTGTATAGTTCAAACGCTCACTTAATAAAGAAGACCCTTCCGTCTCTACAAACTCCATACGACCAGTGGTAGGGTAGGGTGTCCCGTCCGAGAGGTGCCGCCATGATCTCGTCTCCGGCTCGGTTTCTTACATCCCCTCTCCGCAGACTTTCCAGGGAGCCCCAGATCACCGCTAGGGCTGCATAGTTTTTAAAGGGGACGAAGCCCAAACTTGTTAAAACGCCACCTTCCACGCAGCGTTTTTGTTCTACTTTCAGCCGACGGAAAGGGGCGGGAGGAGGGGGGGGTAACTGTTCCTGTAAAATAATCTGAACGATGCTTAAAACACAGCTCAGACCTGTACGGTAGTATAGTAAATGTCGCCCATTGCGGCAAGAAGTAGGGTGTAGCCCCCAGTATTAGAAATGTAATGGATTAACGCACGAGACCTTGAAGCTTAACATTCCAGGACAATGATTCTGTCACATGCATAAATAAGAAACTTGCCCTCATGAAAAAGATCTATCATATAATACATTTTTGAAAGATGCGACAAATATCGCATCAAAGCTACCTTCTAGGGATATTATAGGATTAATATAGATAATGATTTCTCATTAAGGTGATAGCATGGGACTACATCCAACTTGACCCAAATGAAATTAGCCTGCTCGAGATTCTCTTTTTAATATACCATGTTGTCTTCTGATGTTGATTAATGACTCCACATTATTATTTAATTGCATGGCAACCTGACTTTGATCTGTTATGTGGAAGTGGGGGTGTTGGTAATTGGGATCCATATTGATTAAATAAACAACCAGGCATTTTCCAAGAAGGAAGATGTTTTGTTCTAATAAGAAACAGGTGGCAACCCTATCTGAGGAGAACAGGGCAAAAACAGTATCAGGACTTTTCTACGGAGGTAGCTTTTTAAAGTACCAGTTGGGAATTTTTGAGAGCAGTTTAAACAAATTAAAACAAACTGACACAACAGGAATAGGAGAATGGAGGAGGAATTCAGAGAGCTCGACATTGCCAGGATGAAGATACTTCTAATAAGCTTCATTTTACTGCTATCACGACCATGAACCCTAAAAGTATGAATGCATGGAATCACCTAGATAAAAGGGAAAAAAGCACTGAGATAAGGCACTCTCGGTCTAGACTGTCTCACATCACTCTTACTGCAGTCACGCCTTGAGGACAGAGAGCCTTCCCGACCATGACACATTACAATAATGCTTACCCTGCATCAAACAGACCTGCCCAATATCCTGATGCTGCTCATAATTTTAACTTTGGTGTGTATGAAGGCAAGCAATGCTCAGAGTCACAAAAGAAAACAGGCTGTAAGATTTCATCAGTCCTCTCTCCCATACGAAAGCATCATTGCTAATATAACTCTACATGTGTGTGTGCTCCTGTAATTATGACATGAGAGAGAATTACAGGTCTTCTGATTCCCAGTGTGTGTAGTCATCATTTTACCTGAGAGTTGTGAGAGTTGTGAGTTTTAACTGAAGTATTTCTGGTAGAACAAGTTATATTCCAATAAACTCAAATAAATCAAACAGAAATGTAGAATTAGACTACCTTCCTCCTGGGTTTCTTGTGAGGTGTAGGTTATCAATCTCCTTTGTGGGAAAAAACTATGGAGTGCACCTCAGTGAGCACAGAGCATCAAACATCTCACAACATTATAAATATTTGATTTGCGAATCCCTGTTGGGGGGCTCTCTTGGTATTTTCCCCAGAGTTTGGAAGGAACTGCTGTTCAAAGATGGAAGGAGATAAAACAGGCTTCTTCTGAAAACCCATTTGACTGCAGTACAGCTAATATGCAGTACAGCTAATATGCACAAACACATTCAATGTCTTATTTGTTTGCCTAAAGAATAAAAGTAGCTTAAACCAAAGGTTGACATACACATGATATTTCCCAGCTGTAGTCTATTTCTGATCTGGGAGATCTATGTTGCTTTCAAGGAACAAACTGAAGGTGTCAATCATTGCAAATGAATTGCTCCATCTGACATGACAAATTGTGAAAAATAGCAAATTGCACAACTTACATGTTACAAAACTACAACTCAAATACTTTATACAAAAATAATCACTGTAAGCTATTTATGATATAATACATTAATATATCTTGTTTTTCGAGGCAGCAATGTTAAGCATGCAAAATGGAGAGCAACAGAGACTAACATCTGGAACCCATGGAGCTAACACATGGAGTCTAGGGGCCTGTCCATCTCACATAGTGCCTGCTTCCCTAGGTCAAAGCTCCTGTGTAACCAACCCATCAACAAACTTTGTGCACAATTAACTTGTCATGGGAGTGTATTCCTTTTACTGGAACAAGACAAACACCCCACAGAATGAACCATGGGTTAAGAGGAAGACCATACTGCAGTGTAATCGAATTCAGATCCACAGTCAATTAATGCTGTTACTTTACCTTGCTTCACAACTTATTATCATCCCCTCTACCCCTATATACACACACACACACACACACACACACACACACACACACACACACACACACACACACACACACACACACA